>JAPDSC010115342.1:0-10451 GCA_026290005.1 Latrodectus geometricus
TGAAAAGGCTGTTGTAAACTGAATTTTTATTTTTTACATAGTGATAAATTTGCATTATTTATTGATCATTAAAATGAATAATTGTATCTTGATTCACATTTTAAATATACCGATTATATAATTTTATTATAAAACACAAAAGTACCTTTAACCCATTACCTGCCAAGGAAAACTTAGGAGATTCGCTCCCCAGTGCCACCAGTTTTCACACAGGCGCGCACAGTTATGCGGTGTATTGGTGGAAATGAAAAGGCACGTCCATTCTAATTGTTTACTTTCTCAAAAGAAAAAAACAATGGAAGTGAAAGAATAAAAAGTTACAAACTACTTGAAAAGAAGCGCAAATAATAACTGTAACGTATGGAACAAAAGCAACAGCTTCCCCCGTTCCAAGAAATATTCCCCTCTCCAAATTGCCACTTCTTTGAAATAGATGTAACATCATCACAACAGATCTTTTAAACAATGATAAGGACATTCTATTGCATTTCAAAGCTATGGGTCTAACTTTGCTGATAGCAGAGCATTGCAGAGAAGCGTATTTCAGAAAGCTGTATACATACGCCTGCGGTAGGCAAGGGGTTAATGGAAGTTATATGCCTACTAATTATTTGCTTGTTTTCAAACAAAAGCATAATAATTAAATTTGTAAATACAAAATTTTAATTACATTTTCATTATATTTGTTCTAATAACTGGCATACTTAATGTTATTCAACTTTGTTAAATATACATTTTTATATATTAGATATAATCTAACCAAAATGCCACTTTCATTTTAACATAATATAATGATTAAACTAATATCCTGTAATATCTATTTTAGCAGTTGAATCCAGGGGTGCAGTCTGTTATGAAGAAGGCTGTAACAATGAAAAATTTAAAAGCACAACTGATCTTCGCAATCATCTTGTTAATAAACATAACTTTATTTTTCAAGTCATTAAAAATGTATTGGAAACAGAACAGGACTTCATAACTTGGAAGAAAAATGTTGAAGAAGCATGTAATATCAAATGGGTGAAACAAGCAGCTAAGAAAAAAGCATCTGGTTGTACTGTAGTAACATATATTTGTCATCGAAGTGGTAAGTTTCGAAGTAGTGGTGCTCGTCGAAGAGCACTAAAATCTTGTAAAATTGGACACTTTTGTACAGCCTATCTTAAAGTAGTAATTCTCCAAGAAAATAAGGGATACCAAGTAGAATTATATCCAGATCATTATGGGCATGATGTTTCTACTTCAGATGATAAGAAAGTCAAAGTTCAAGTAAGCAAAAAGAATTGTTTTTTTTTATATATTTGTTCATGTATACAAAGTAAAAAAATATATGCATTAAGTGTGATATCAAATTGATATTCATTTTTTTTACTATAAATTTTAGATATAAAATTTATTATATTTGGTCTTGAAATTTTATTTATGTGTTAACATACATTCCATCACCATAGAAATATTTATCATGTAAATATCTGAGTATTTTTGTTAAATAATAAGTATTAAAAACTTTATTTTCTCAAATTAAAATGTTTAGTTAAACAATAGTGTCATTGTATTTCAGTATATGATTTGGTTCTCAGAAAATGCTTTAGTTCTAAATCCATTTTAAATATTTCATTTCATATTTGTATTATTAAATAATGTATCTAGTTTATAATAGTATTTTTTTTTCCTTTACGTGTTTGCTTATGGCTAATGTTTCTTAACTTTACATTTATTTGTGAAACTATTAACCATTTATAATTCTCCAAATTAAATATGCATATATAAATACTGTATATGTACATAATTAAGAAAGATAAACATTCTAAAAAGGCAACCTCATGAAGGAAGTGCTTAAAAACATTTTTATGCACCATGCATTAATCAATTTTTTCTTTGTAGATTATAAAAAAAAGCATTTCATCCAGAAGTAGAGTTGTATCATGTGTATGCATATAAATATTTATAGGTCTACATTAAAAGAAATTAGGAAAGTGTTTTTAAATACTGAAATACTTTTTATTTTTACCTAGGACACTTACAGATTATATTGAATTCAGGTATAAAACTAAAATTTGTATTTAACAAGAATAATTTCAATTTATAGATTGAAAATCATTAATTCAAGATATTGTTGGTCATGTTAGATCTAATAAAACCGTAATGATTCTGAATAGTACTGTTTATGTGAAAAAATCATTCCCTAGTGAGAATGATTAAATTATATTTGTTACTCCACATTATGACAATCACACTATATCTATATCTAAATCTAATGAATGACAATATAAAATTTTGAAACCATAGTTAAATAAAGTTTGCTGTACATTAATCAACATGAGTTTTCATTGTTGTATATCATTCACAGCATTAATAAAATTCAATATATATTCTCTGCTTGATTTGTGTGATGAATGGTTCTTTATTCTTTCTCCTGTCAATAAATTCCTGATAGATTATGTTGCTGTATTAAACTTCCCTCTGGCATTATTTTGAATTTTACTCCCACCTCTGGCCATTTTTTAGCAGTTGAGGCAATATTGTGATCAGTCTTACTTAATTCTTGTCTTACTTGATTCCATAGTTATCTTAGTCTAATTGTTCTTCTAACTTGTGTCTCCATTAATACATTTCATTTATTATTGGCAAACAATTTACAGCATTTGCTTCCAGACCTATTTTAATATTGGTCTGAAAATCATGAAAATAGAATGAGATCAGTATTTCTTGAGAGTTCACATGTTTTATTTAGTAATATGATATGAAACAATTATTTCCAATAGTGCTGACAGTGTATTAATTGTAGTCCTCCTCTTAAAAAGCCAAGCTGGATGTCGAATAGTTAGTACTTTTGCATTTGGTTAAACACTTTGTGGGCTCGAATTCCCTCTTGGCCTTGATAGTGGGTTGGAATCCATTTTAAACCATATGTTAATTAGCTCTCATGTAAAAAAAAATTATCGTTAAGTGAGAAATAAATCAAACCTCATATTAAAGGTATTTCACTTTTATTATGTTTTATCTGATAAATTTGCCTTTACTTTTTTCCTTATTGCAGTTTATTTATAATGCTGAGCAAAATGTACTCAGCTTTCATATTATATCTTAATTATTCTTAATTCTTTCCCTTAATAACTGCTAAATACCTTTATTATGAATTCCTATCAAGTATTTAAATTAAATTAATATTTAAAATTTTGTACTTAACTATTTAATTTATTTTAAGTGAATTCTGTATTTCAAGATGGACATGATTAACTGGGTACCCTACTATTATATTTCACTCAATATATCAAAGATATAATATTTCACATATACGATTATACCATTTTTTCCCCATTTTCAGAATGTTTTATGGAGTAATTAATTTCAAAATTATTGAATATTGATATATTTAATTTTTTTACGTAAGTGTCATGTAATTTCAATATTGAATTTTTCAATATTATATTTTTGATAGTTCCAAAAGTAAATAAGGTAAATGAATTTACTGCAGGAGTGAAACATTTTTAACTTTAGTTACTTTGATATACTAATCATTAAGTGTATAAACTATATTTCTTGCTGTGAGAAAATTTTAATTTTCTTTTTATGCAAAGCAAATTAAACTTACATTATGTTCTTAATAATTGCATGTTTATTTAAAATTTATTGAGTTTATCTGTATACATTGCCATTATATAATATATATGAATCTCTTCATTATAACAGGACAATTAATGCTTTCATTACGCTTGTACTCTTATAATAGATTATATTATCTTTGTTTGAGTAAAATTCAAGATTTTTTATTTATTTCTTAAGTTTTTTAATAGAAAATCCTATTTTGTGTTAAAATAATTTTCTTTAAAAAGATGTTCCATATTTTATATTTAAATGAATCTGACTGCATGACTGATTTTTGTTTAATAGAGATTGGTTGTTATTATTATTATTAGGTGTACTTATATTCAATGAATATAGAATATTACAACTAAAAGTCTCTTCTATTTTTATTAAATATATTCTAATTTCAAATCCTTATTAATAGGTGGCCAAATGCTTAAATAATCCTGTTAGAGGAATTCTTATTAGTACAACTGGAGTTCTCTTCGAAAATGGAAAGTATGAAGCAATTAAAGGTTCTGTGATAGCTGTAGAAAGGTAAATTTACTTGTTTGCATATATTTTTCTGCCAATCATATTTCTATATTTCAATCGTTACTATCTTTATCAATGCTGATAGCAATATCATTAGCTGGTGTTATCAGAGACATAAAACATTTTTAAAATATATTTGCAAATAACAGAATATTTGCATTTAAATTTACACAAAGTACATGTAAAAATGTCTAGAATTTGATGAACACAAATTGAAAAGAAAATATTACATCAAAGCTAATAGTATATTTTTTTCTGACTTTGCTTACAAATTAGCTTTTTTGTAATTTCATTTTTAACATTCACTTCAAATAACATTCTTTAACTGAAGTTTAAAGTTGTCACACTCAACTAGAAACTGCCTGATTGTAAAATGAATGTTTAAAAGATTTATAAGAAAATAAATTTATTCTACTTCTTTTAAAGATATTATCTTAGTTAACAATATTAAAATTCATTACATTTCAATTAATAAACTAGTCTCTTGACTATTATTTCTGCTCTACTATTAGAAACTACTATGTGCGTTTTCATTGATAGATTATTATAAGTATTTAATAAACAGAAAATTTTTAGATTTTGTAAAACTTCAGTTTTTTAAATTATGCAGACCTTAAAACATGTTTCTGAATACTTAAAATTTTTTCTCTTGCTTAGATAATTTCTAATAAATATGCAAGTTGCTCCAAAAAATTGATAAATCACAAACATTATTTTAAATGATAATCTTAACTGCATCTTTTAAATTAAAAACTTTTGGTTAAATGCTAAAAATTTAATTATAAAGGTATATAAGTTTATAAGTGATGCAAAATTATCATGTGGTCTTAATTTAATACATTGGATCTTCAGATTCTTATATTGATATTTAGAAGAAAATTTCACTCTTACTTTAAAAAATTATTTAACCACTGAATCGATAGAGTTATTATTTTATGTATATCAAATTTTGTGTTTCAATTTAAGATTATTATTTCACATGTTTCTTTTTGATGTACTTGGATTATTCATCATCAGTAGCTTGACAGTCCTGGGTAGTAGGAGTTCTGGCTTTCTCAAGAAGGCAGTGCCATTCTTTCTTTCTGGGGCCACAGCTTTCCCTGACCCTAATTGTGTCAAAGTCTCTTTGGAAACAGTCAGCCCATCTCAGTTGGGGTCTACCTCTTTTCTAATTCCTGTTGGTCTAGCCAACAGGATTCTTTTAGTTCTTCTACCTTTCATTCTTATCTGGCCCATTTCAAACGTTTTATCTTATGGTGCTTTATAATGTTTGGTTCTCTGAATAGCTTGTAAAGTTGAAAATTAGTTCTTCTCCAAATTCCCTTGTTGCTAACACCACCAAAAATGGAGCTTGGAACATTCCTCTCATAGGCAGCGAGAGTCCTTCATCAACTTGGGACTGGGTTTAAGCCTCAGAAGCATATGTGAGGACTGATCTGATAAGGTTTTTATAAATCAATAGCTTTGTGCCTCTTTTAAAGTCATCAGATTTGAGTAATTTTCTTATGGCATAGAAGCATCTGTTGGCCGCAGTTACTATCTTCCTTACTTCTGAGGATCTAAAGTTTTTGATGTTAATCTCAGAGCCAAGGTAGGTGAAGGATTTCACCTTTTTAAATATGTGTTCTCCAATCTCAATATGCGTGGATGTATCTGTGTAGTTGTCATATTGCATACACTTTGTCTTACTCTTATTAATTAAGAAGTGCATTTTTTTGGCCTCTCTTTCCAAGTCCCGAAAAGCCTGCTTTAGATCATTAGGTGTTCTTGCTATGATATCTATATTGTTAGCATAAGCTACAATTTGAATAGATTTGGAAAAGATAGTCACTGTAGTGTTAATTTTTGAATATCTTACTATTTTTTCAAAAGCAAGGTTGAAAAGGAAGTATGCTAATGTGTCGCCTTGCCTAACGCCATTTTTTATTTCAACAGACTCAGAGAAGCTACCCTGGATCTTGACTTTTATTTTAGTATCATTTAAAGTGATGAATATTAACTTCACAAGCTTTTTCAGTATGTTAAACTATCTTAAATCATCCATGAGCAATTCTCTGTTAATGCTATTATACGCTGTTTGGAAATCAATAAAATGATGGTGTATATTGATTTGAAATTCCTTAGTCTTTTCCAGAATTTGCCATACATTTAATATTTGTTCACTTGTGGACCGATCCCTTTGGAATCCACACTGGTAATTATCTATGCTTTTTCGACGCAGAAAGACAGTCTTGTGAAAAGTATATTAGAGAAGATCTTATAAGTTGCGCAAAGGGTGCTCTCTCCTATAATTAGAGCACTCCAATATGTTTCCTTTTTTTAAATAGGACATATAGTGCTGAGTTTCTACTCCTGAGGAAGCCTATATTGATAGCATAATGTGGTGGATTACTTTAAATACATCTTTTCCAGCATATTTTAAAAATTCTGATAGAATAGTATCAGGGCTAAAGCACCTTATGATTTTTTAGCTTTTTTATGGCTTCCACAACTTCAGTACGCAAAGGTGAGTCTTTCATTTCAAGATTAATATTTTGTGAGTAGTTGAAAGCACATGGTGAATGATCTCTGTTCAGAAGATCATGAAAATGCTTATTTTACCTTTTTAGTACCTTAGTTTGTCACTCAAAATTTCCTTATTCTCATTTCTGCATAGAGTTATTATAGCTTGAAATCTCTGTGGTAGATGTTTTCACAAAAGAAAGTTTTGCTTTTGTTTGATCTATTGAGATGTTCAACATCTTGTAGTAGATCCATGGAATCTCCTTTTCTTAATCCAATGAACTTTTTTTTCTTCCTTTCTAGCAGTCCTGTACTCCTTCACGGAGATTCTTGAATGCTTTCTACTAAGCATTTTGTGATATTAAATCAATCTTTTTCTGGGTAATCGCATAACATTCATTGTCGAACCAATCCAGCCTCTCAGACCTCTTAGTGTTACCCACAATATTTTACTTGGTCTATTGCATTTCTTTTATTTACAGCTAATTGTTTAATTGTTTGTTAAAAATTTGCTTAACGTAAATGCATTAAAAAGATAATTAAAGCTATCAGTTGTGAAACAGTCACAATTGAATGAATATTTAAATGAATTTGCAATCAAAATATGGATTCTTAAAACACTAACTTTTAATTTTAGTAAAAATATATATTTATAGATTTCTATAAAAACCAATTTGTTTCACAACTCTGCTTGAAATTTAAATAGATATCTTTTAGTGTTAGCCAATAGATTTGAAATTGAAATATAATCTTAATTATAAGCATAAAATGGGACTAATAACAGCTCCTGATTGTTTTTAAGTTTTACTGCTTATGTATGTTATTGATACAAATTAAATTAAAACAGCATGTATGAATAATTTTCATTAGATAATTTTTTATTTTAAGTATGTTTAAATGTAAAAAATGCTTTTTTTTAGAAAATTGATAAGTTTTGAGTTAAAGCAATTATTTTACTTTCATTGATTCACTAGTAAGTTTTTTCCTTGAATTGCAAAGAAATATTTGAATGAACTTATTGGGGCATGTATAATTTTTGGAATTTCTGAATATTTTAGTTGAAAATACAATGGCTTAATATGATTTTTTTCACAACCCCTTTGCCATGTGAATAATCTTTTGGAATTGATTCTCTTTGTGTTTGTCTACAAATATGAAGCATATATAAAAAACTTAATTTAAATTTTTTTTAACATTTTTTTGGCTTAAAATCAGATAAAAATGCTCTCATTAGAGGTTATATTTAAAAATTATAAAAGCTTTTTTTACTATTTTCAACATTTCATTCAGTCTTACTGTTCAACAGTTTATGAATTTGATTCCCTTAGCAGCCATTGATGCTTGTAAAGATTATAAATATATTGTATATCCCTATCTAATTAACTCATTTATGTAAAAAAATTGACTTAACAACTCCTCATTTCATATGCTATTTTTTATAATTCAATATTAAAAAA
Organism: Latrodectus geometricus; assembly: GCA_026290005.1. Taxonomy (NCBI): domain Eukaryota; kingdom Metazoa; phylum Arthropoda; class Arachnida; order Araneae; family Theridiidae; genus Latrodectus; species Latrodectus geometricus. The sequence continues at coordinate 8,082 of JAPDSC010115342.1, forward strand.
AAGTTTTTTTTATTTTTTTTTATGTATTTTTATTTAAGTTAAGATCAAATTAAATATTTTATTTAAAGTTGAATTAGGTAGTTTAATATCAAATTATTTTATTAAATAAGATATTTGCCAATGTAGTAGCTAAATGTCTTGAGCTCTTGCCTTTGGTTTAATACATAGGCATGAATTCAACCTGTTTTCTTTTTAGTGGTTTAGAGTTTATTTTAAATTGTTAGCCTTTATCTAATTAGTGTGCAAAAATGACCATTGAGAGGCAAACCAATCCTCATTGTAATAGCTTTCAGTGCATAAAAAAGGCCATTTAGTGACAAACTAAACTAACTATGTTTGTTAAAGAATCATTTAAATAGTTTTATTTTCTTTTTTTCATATTAATAAACTTCATTTATGCTGTAAGAAAAAAAAAAAGGAAAACTTCATATTACATATTTTAGTATTAATTTCTCTTTTTTAACTATTTTTTAAAAGTTAAAAAGAGAAATTAATACTAAAAGTGTCTCAAAATACTTAGGTTAAAATAGCATAATTTTAAAATGCCATTAACTTTAAATGTCAACTGTGATACATTATGCTTTTATGAAATGCCTAATATTATAATTATTCTTCTATTTGAAAATTTCATTTGTTTCGCTACAGTATTTTCATTCTATATAATATCATACAATAGCACTATAAACATAAATTTCTGGACTTTTAAATATTTGTTTTTGTGAAATTTGTGCTCTTGTACTATAAGTTTTCACTTTGAAGGTTCATTGTAACTATAGATTATTTTTAATTTTGAATTTGACAGTTTTAAGCTTTGTGATAAGATAGCATTCTTCAAAATAAAAAGTCACAAATTTAATTCTAACCATTGCTTAAAATATGAAAAGGGATCTTACATTTCTGGTCTTCAATGCTTGTTTGCCAAAGTTTGTGCTCACAAATTTTCATGACTTAGCTTTTTGTTGGGTTTGAATTCAACTTACTGTATAAGAAAAGTTTTCTGTGTGAAATACTTGTTTTCTGAATATCATTAATAGCTCCATTATGTACTTTTAGGCTAAAAATGGGTATACTCATGTATAAGATACTTAAATTATGCAATTTTTACTCTCCTATAATTTTTAATTTTTAAAATGTTACATTTTAAATACATTTCAATTATTAAAACATTGCGTTATTTTCTTTATTTATTAAATTATAATGATTCTTTAAAAAAACAAAATATATAACATTTATGATTGCTGTATTCAAGATACTAGATTCAAACTAGTATATTTTATAAAGGATATTTTATTTCATAAAAAATGTTAAATATTTGCATCAATAATGAATGGTTACACAAACTTAGTTTATTTAAATGAATGTTTAATTTTTTAGGTTGCGACAGTTAGGCATTACCATCAGATTTATTACCAATGATTCTAGAAGAACTCCAAGTGATCTCGTAAAAAAGCTTCAGACATTAGGATTTAGTGTTTTTGAAGAGGAAATTTGCTCTCCAATACCTGTAGTTATTAGCACTTTACTTACTTTGAACCTTCGGCCTTATTTAATGGTTCATCAGGGTAAACTTTTATTTTTCTGCTTTTTTTTAATCTTTATTTTTTAATTGCTTAGCTTAATTTTAAATATTTTCTTTATTTCTTAGTTGAAATTTAAATGTTCAACCAAAAATATTAATGTTGTATATTAAATATTGCAGATATAAAACCAGCTTTTGATAAGTTAGATCAAACATCTCCAAATTGTGTTGTAATTGGTGATTTGGGAGGAAATGTGTCTGCAGAAATGTTTAATAAAGCATATCAAGTATTGACATCTTCTCCCAGTCCTGTCCTTGTAAAATTGGGGAATGAGTAAGTTTTCGGAACATGTCTACTGCTACACATATGATGACAACATCAAATGTGATACAATAAAATAAAATCAATTTTTAAACAAAAATATTCAACTTTTTACGTAACATCTTAAAACTCTAACACCTTAAATTGATAATCAAGCTTTTCCAGTTTGAAATTCAAAATTCAATACATAGTTGTGAGTTTCAACCATTTATAAAATAAATGTGAGTTTTTAAAATTCAAAATAAAACACAAAAATAATTTCGTTTTTATACCAACAAGACAAACTCTGCTGCCATATAAATAATTCCATCACTAAAAATAAGTCTTTTGCATAGTGATAAAACAAATTAGTAAAATAAGCAATATTATTAAATATATCACTGATTATTATAGCATTTTATATTTCTAATTAAAACATTAATACTATTAAAAAATTTAAATCTTAAATTAGTTCTTAAATTTAAATCTTAAATTATTTTTTACAATCTTTTTGTTGAAATATTTAACATATTGTGCTTCCACATTACAC
>JAPDSC010115353.1:0-11440 GCA_026290005.1 Latrodectus geometricus
CGCAAAGCATTCTTCACTGGAAACAATAGGGACGGTCACGTGCTGCAACTGCCTAGAGCTGCCGGTACCTGTGTAAACATTTTAAAATAATGTACAGTTATCCAAGGTTATTATATAGTGGACTCTTTCGAAAGTGAAAATTCAAATGTTTCTCTGTAAATATATAAAGATTTCCAGCATTTGGACTCTTATAATAATAGTTTAATAGCTTAAATAGGTTGTAAGTTTTTTTTTTTTTTTTTTTTGATTATTCGACGGTAAATTGAATATTCGGGGAATTTCTTTAAATGGTGCGCAGTATTTACAAGGGAGCAAAATTGGCTAGGATCAAACCTGTAAACTTCAACTCCAAAAAGGCGTGATTTTACCACTAGATATGATATTTGTACTGATGAAGGGAAATAAATTGCATATGTACAATTACAATGTATTGTGTTTTTACAAATGTAAGATATTTAAATATGAAATTTTCAAAACTTTAGCAAATATAATAATCAATAACGATGATTAAAATAAAAAGCGTATTCATTTTTTTTTTTTTTTTTTTTTTTTTTTGTCGAGTGCTAGTTAGGTTGGCAATATGGGGTGCGCTGCTCCATTTTTTCAACTGAACCTTAATTTAGTGTGGAGTAATTTTTTGGTGATTTTTTAACTCCAAAATAGGTGACAAGATGTGAGTGACAATCCTAAAATAACATCATAAAAGCACTGAAAATAGCGATGTTAACGTAATTTAAATTTTATTGCCAATATTTATCAACCAAGGGGTAACCTTTTCTACGTCTAACCAAAAAAATTACATTCTACTTCTTTCTTCAATCCTATACAATGATTTTCTTTTCTTTTCTTTTCTTTTTTTTTTTTTTTTTTTTTAAAAAAAATAGCATTATTTAACATATTTTTTATGTTTGAAAACATATGTTTTATCCACTGCAGCGAAAGTATTTTCGATTTTTCTAATGAGCCGTCGATCAGAAATGCATTGGAAAGCGAATGAAAGGACTAAGTACCTCCAAGTTTTAATAGCTTCGTTACTATAGGGAATAGTGTAGCATTCCACCCCTCATTAAATTTGTTTTCAGCTAATGTACTCGTGAGATTTCATTTTCGTGATGCAAAACAGAGTTATCAATAAAGTAAAGTAATAATCGCCATTTTCTCCTAAAACCAGATACATGTTTTCCAATGCGAGCTCCGCCCCGTAAGTAATTGTATAAATGAACTACTTTAATAGTCATAGAGTCTATTTCTAGCTTCAGAAATCAAGTTTCATTTAAGTGGGTCTTCAATGGAATGCTTTCGTGACTTGATAGATTGTTGTGTGTCACGAGATGATAATATGAATCTCTCAAACTACCTCGAAGAAATTTCTTAAAATAATCTCAAACCCCTCCTAAACTAATCTAATTTAGTATAATAGAGAAATAGGTATAAAATGATATAAACTTTTTCTAAATTCTTTTGCATTAAATCTGTACATAATTGAAATAAATTAAGAATAACTTTCTCGAAACTTGACCTAACTTGAAAGTTCTAATAACATGTTTTTTTTTCTCGACACAAATGATTACTCATAAATAATATTTTTTAAAAAAAGAAAACAAGCTTTTGTACTTGAAGTAAACAAACTTCCGGAATGATACTACCTCATTTAAATTAATTACATCCCAGTATAAGTAACTTTACAGTCAGTCTAAATCAACATTTATTATGGCTTACGTTATTTACAAACACTGTTGTAATTCTAACTAAAGAAAATATATTCTAATTAAAGTTTTTATATTAATCAAAACTTATCATACAAAAATTCTAATTGATAATAAATTCAATTCAAATATAAAAGGTGTGAAAAAAGTATTCTGCGTGAATCTTTAATTTTTATCTACCAAAATATGTAATCGGGGTTAAAATGTTTCAAGAATCACAACAACCGCCTACTCTGTCTAGTGGTGCGTGCCTGTCTGCGGATAAGGATGGAAAAGTAACTCAGAAATGAAATTTATTTATTATCCAAGAAAATAATTTTAAATTCTTTTTCATAAAGAAAATACCACTTACGAAAGGATGTGTCACCCCACCCTGCTACAGTCGCCAATCTGCCCACCAAGCTTCGAGTGATCATGTCAGTTGAGGGCAGACATATTGGCGCGATTTTGTCTGTGATAAACACTTCACTCGCCAATCTGATCAAGGCGATATCGTTGAAGAAGTCCGATCCGCTGTGGTTATGGTGTATGATGAGGTCACCGACGGTGTATTCTTCACCGCTGTCCAAAAAGTGAGAACCCAGTCTCACGACGAAAGATGATGCTGGCCTAAAAATGAAAAACATTATTTTTAAAGCTCGATGGCTATACTGCTTACGACTGATTAAAAGTATTTCAGAAACATTTTGGGAAAGTGTTAAGAAAAACATAATTAAATTTCAAAATTAGCCTATTTATATGTGATACAGTGCACGCATGCGTATATATAGTATAATTCCCATATAAATTAAGAAAAATTGGTAATAATTATTGGTAACAGGTACGGTTGGTAACAGGTATGGTTGGTAACAGGTACGGTTGGTAACAGGTAGAATGTATTAGGTTGGGGAATAACATCCATTATTTTTACGTAAATTTCAAGGCTTTATTTACATGTTTTTGATTAGCTTTGTGCAAATGATTTCAAACTGCTTTGTGGTTCATCTTTAGTTTCTGAACTGTTAACATGCCTGTCAAATTTGGACACTTTTGCGATTTTATCGATATTTCCGACGATAGACCTACCTGTGCGAAATACATCTTATGCACATCTGAATGGAATCAATGAAAATAAAATGACTCGTAACTGTTTGTATGGGTAGCGTAAAGACTGTTCCCGATTCTTAACTGCCAGTCTTGTACAACTGAATTGACCAAATTAAAAACAGCAAAATATTTTTTTCAGGCGAAATGTGATCTTACCAAAGAGCATAAATTTGAGATTGTACGACCAATACTAAATGAGATTTCAAACTCTACAGTCATCGATTGAAAATATAGTATTTCGTTTTTCCTCAACCTAATATTTCAAATTGCATGAATGTCATTCAAAATGCTAATAATCCATAGCATAAATATGGTTTCCGACTGGGAGACTGATTACATTACAATTTACCATCAATAATCGTAACAAATTCTGAAGCATATTTATCAAGTTTTTACACCTTTTCCAAAATGAGTTTTGATAGTTAACGACTGATGCAAACTAACTGTTATAAAATATTCTGATTAAAATGAATAAGTTTTAATGTTAAACTACTGGAACTACTTTGACTACCCCCCCCCCCCAAATCGGAAATTTGGCGAATTTTTCTCGCCCAGCAAAATACCTGTTTTTGGAGGCATTTTTTCTCGCCAAGATGGACTCTCGCTAAATACAAATAAATAATAACAAAAAAACTTTAAAAAAAAAAAGCTAAAAAAGTGGTACAAAATACAAGAAAATACTAAATTTGGCACCAGCAAAAACCTAAAGGCTGAAAAAATCTAAATTGGCAACACCAAAATAAGAAACAACAACCCTAAAAAGTCCATAGGGAGTTCCAGATATGGCAAGTAATTTTTTTTTTGGGGGGGGTATATCAAAGTTGTACCAAGCAGCTATTAGCAGCTTAAGAGTGGGATTAAATAAAATAAAAAATATTTATGAATGGAATTTATCGTATATTGGTCTCTCTAGATGAAAGAACATTCAAATATTCAAATTATGAAGACCTAAATTTGAGAAACTATATATATATATACAGTATCTTTTACTTTAATTTTCTAGAGTGTTCTAAACATTTAAATGCAAAATTGTCACATTGTTTCGTAAAACGCATTTTCAATACTATGCATTAATGAAAGAAAACACTGATTTTATTTCATTCAATGCATTATGTGAATAAATACATCACAAAATCCCATATAATTTTTATATTTGGATTGTAAGTAAGAACTAAGAATGCTATTTGTTCTTTCAGTTCACAGGCTCAAATCACGTCAAATTGATTGTTTTTGGATGCAACACAAAGCATAAATAAAAATAATTAACTATAACTCCCTTTTAACTGTAACTTATATTTTACTTTAGAGGAATAAACATTTTTAGATTACTTAAAATCTATATAATGATGAGAAGTTTAAAAACATAATAGTAAAAGTTGCAATTGCGTGGTATTGTATTTTGAATCATCAGTACCATTTGCCAATTTTATCGCTTATGACAGTGAAAGATATGCGTATGAGTATTTAAAATATCAATGTAAAAATTTATTTTCTAAGAACAAACTAATAATTGAGTTCCATATGTTTGATATTTAGTTTATTCAAAATTGAAATTTAACTACTTTGATAAGGAAAAAATTGATATAGAAAAAAACATTCTTAAACTTGAAAATTTATTAAAATCACTATTTATAATGAATTATTGTTTGTCACGCAATCATCAATTTATTACAAGTTTTATTTGATTGTTTTTTTTAAATGGATAAAAAAATCATATTCCAATAAAAAAGTTTTTTTTACATTTATTTAAAATATATAAATGTATATATATGCAAAAATCCTTGTTACAAATCAAATCGGCAAATATAGTTTAAAATCAAGCTTATCGTTCACTAATAGTGCTTTTACAGAAATTTTATTATTTAATGTTTCTCATAATTTAAATTTTACTTATATGCCCAAATTTTGTATAATTTATTCATTTTTAAGAAATAGCTTGTTAAGTTTAATTATTTCAAATTCAGTATTGTTAATCCAGGAATCATATTATTAATTTAAGAAACTTATTTCTTATTATATAGCCAGCAAAATATAGATAGTGATTCAAAATGTGAACCATCTTTTTAGTTTTTCTTTAGGATGCGAATACTGAATGCTTAAAAATACTTACAATACCACGTAATTGTTGACGAAGCAATGAGCTGCAGTTAAAACATATTTAGTGCTGATAAGCGATCCACCACAAAGAAAAGTCTTTGGTCTGGAACCCTGGTGTCTCCGGAAAATGGCTGTCTGTTATGAATTAAGAGATATATTTTTAAGTACCTAATTATTATATATTCTATATAATATTAATATAATTTCAATGGCAATATTCAACTATTGCATTGTAGAGTTGAATTAAAGTTGTAATTTACTTAATATTTAAAAAAAAAACATACAGAAAGAGATATTTTTATATGCTTTAAAAATTCCAATTTGCAGCAATTGAATTTGATTAAAAAAATTGTATCATTTTTTTATGCCAGTGATTTTATACCACTTTGTAGCGGCACTTTTTCGTGCGGCCTAGTATTTTAAGTGTACCGCAAAATTTAGAAATGTATTAAGTAATTTTATTATGTTTTTTTTATTACAAGTAAAGTTTGTTTCAATCAAATAAAAGTACACTGTATAAGAAAACTTCATTTTACAGCTATGTACCATATTTTTTATTGTTAAAAACTGTTTTTATCTCCGAAAACTGTGATGGTTCACGAAAAGAAGCATTTGGCGCGTGCACAAAATTCACATTTACAATAACAATTTCCTACATCTTATTTGTATAAATTCGGATTTTCAGTATTAACCAAAAAAAAAAAAAAAATAAATAAATAAATAAAAAATAAATAAATAAAATCAAGTCTGTTAACTGTAGAAGATGATATTGGGTGTGTGTGTCCTTTTTACGTTCTAATATAGAAGAAATTATCAAAAACATCAAGCTTTCCAGCTGGTATGTTATTCATTGGTTTATACGATATAAAATATTCTATCAATTTGCTGAAAATTATTGAGCTATTGCAAACCATTCTATTATAATCAAGTTTTTCAGATGATATTTCAGATGATAATTTGTAATCATTCACAAGCTTCTATCAAACTATTTTAAATAATAAGGAAAATATATGAATCAAACAAAGATTATTTTAATGAAGGGATAACGATAAGAAAAGTAGGAGATGATACCATGAGAATGAGCAATGACTATACCATGAATGGTCATGGGTCTATCATCAAACAATGTTTGAGGTCTTATTACTAACATTTTGACAATTGTAATTATTTACAAGGTGTTATAAAACTGTTAGAAGGTTTAGTCAGCAATAATTATTGAGCGTATAAATATAACTTGATAAAAAAACTACCTATCGCTAAAATTTAATATATTATTATGTAAATATAATTAAAAAATAATAGCAGGGAACGAAAAATATGTTTAAGTTCGAATTACCACCATGAGCTTATGTCTCTCTGTCTCTCTGAGATGATACAAATATTTAGAGTAATTAATAGATAACAATAATCACTAAGAGATTTCAATCTAATCATTTTAGTGGAATTTGGCAGTAATGAAAGTTTACTGATCAAGTAAAAATTTCTTTTACAAGTAAATTTTTTTATCAAGTAAAAATATCTTTTACAAGTAAATTTTTTTATCAAGCAAAAATTTCTTTTACAAGTAAATTTTGTTATTAAGTAAAAAGTTTTTCAAAAGTTTATTTTGGGAAAATAATATAGGCAAAAGTGAAAGGTAATATCGGGAGAGTAAAATACTCGTATACTAGTAGTATGAAGGGTTCTTTGAATACATTCAGGAGATATTTATACTAATTTAATTCACATAAAAGCTACTATTGCTTACAATATAAAGTTACAATCAAATTAATTAAAATAATAATTAAAAAAGTTCTATCAATGGGATTAAAGTTATTTGTGTTAAAAGAAAATGGAAAAAAATTAATATTGAATTTCCAGCCAAAAATTAGGAATTACGTTTCATGTTACAAATAAAATAGGCCTATTTATGCTTCCAAGTATTTTATATTACATGGCTGTAAAAAGAAATATGAATCGCATTGTACATAAACGAATTTCAAATATTATCAATTAATTCTCTTTGTTAAAAGATTGAATAAAAAGTGATAATTTCTCAGAAAAATTTCAGACATTTTGTTGCAAAATGTTATACACGAGTCATAATTAAGAGGTAAGAATGAATGTGTCGCATAATTTTAGTTTCAGTATGTATTATTCTATAGATAACATCACAAGCAAAAAAATATGTCTTTTAAAACTGACAAATCCAAAAGTCAAGGTCAATAGACAGAAAAAAACATAAAAATTTCATAAAATAGCTTAAAAAATAACATTTCATGAACAATTATGAATGAAAAAGGTAGTAAGACAAAAAAGAATAAAAGGTCAATACATCTTAAAACACTTGTTCTTAAAAACACGTGTTCGCAAGATGCAAATAATCGATTGCCTAACGAGCATATTTCGTTTTCGTCTCCATATTTATTTGCTCCCACTCGCTAATCAATAGATGAATTAATGGCGTGCCTGGCGTACATTGAAGGAGGAATTATTGCGCCAATAATTGTCCACTACTTACCATCCAAGGCCATTGCTTTTCCTCAGAATTCTCTCCTCCCGCTATAAACAAGTCATAGGGCTTCACTCCGCAACCTAGGTAGGAAATAAAAGAACAAAATTATTTCGAAGTTGCCTTCAATATAAATAAGCATACTGTGTTCATCAGCCACAATTTAATTCCTGTTGATAATTAATAAAATCAACTTATTTCAAATGCATTGAATAAACTATGAGTTTAAGTATAAATAATTAAATCATAGTCAATTAGTTAAGAGAAATTAAACGTTTCGAGTTTCATCTAACACTAGGTTAACAGACATTTCTTATATCCCTAAATATAGGCTAGAAATGGACTGTGCTTAAAGGGCTTGGTATGTCGTCCATCACCTACTGCCTCTAATTTTGAACCATAATTAGGTGACGAGGTGGCACCCTCCTCTTCACATCCACACCACACCAGCTGAAAGAATTTGGACGTTACAGATGAATGTAGATATGTCCCCTATCCACGAAGCTCCAGCAACCCAATGAGGGAGAAAGTGGTCACCCTCCCAATCATAATCCGCGGCAAATGATGCCTCACTTTGCTGATCTTACGGGAAGCAGCGTGAAGCTACTGAGCCGACGAAAGTGGTGGCAATTTATATAGTTGGGGAAATGGGTGGGTCTTCGTAATTTAGAAGCAGGAACCAAGAAGAAGGCCCTATGACTTGGCCTTCCACCCCCAGAAATATCATTTCACGAGGAGGACCTTTCGACCACTTGGCATATTGAACAATATATTGTGTATCTCACTAGAAAAGATGTTTTGAGCTTGGCAACTTATTTGGTTTAGCATAAATGTAAATATATCAAATAATTTAAAAGATATATATCATAAACAAAATTATAAGCAATTACTCAGAGTTCAGTTATTGATTACCTAATGGGAAATTATTCATAGCCGTATTATAGGCTGTTATTCATAGCGCAATTATTCATTAGAGCTTTATAAATAATAATTTTTAGAATCATAAGCGATTATTCATAGCAATATTTATTAGTTTAATTCAATATATTAATTTTCACCAGTGCTTGTGAGATGTCCCACAGAATTATGTGGTCATTAGTAAGTAATATTATTCAATTTTAATTAAAAGTATTAAGTAATATGCCGCAAAATTAAATCATTTCTATGAAAAAGAATTGTATTTTTGCAACAAGTAAATAACAATGACTTACAGTAGATAGTAATATGCATTACTGAAGTATTTTCATTGGTTATTGAGCAGCGAAAATATTTGATAAGAGTCTTCATTAATAATTTAATAACTATGAATAACCTAATAGACAAAAATAATGAATACAGACCTGGAACTTTCGGTAGAGCCATTGAAGGAAAAGACGGGATGATATGAGATGAGGTATAACTGGGATCCGTACTGTTTCCCATGCCGTGTCTCAGCGGTTTCAGTCTTTGATGGTTGCTAGGCAACTTCAGCACTTCCAGTTCGTCATTTGCAGGATGATGACTGACCAAGGGACGCTGAGACCCCTGTGGCTTAGACTCATGAAAGTCAGGGTTAGGCAGATTTGTAGTCTTCCTTTTGTCATTTTCTCTGAAAAATGATTCGACAGAAATATCTACACCTCTTATCATTACCATAAAGAACAATAACATTAAGAGAATATAATCTAGAATGAATAACTCCATTAGTATAAAATGCTGGTGGAGTTATTGGACGGAGAATTAACAATGGCGATATTTACTTTTTATTCTGATTATATATTAGGTTGGCGAAAAAGAAATCCATTATTTTTACGTGAACTTTATGTAACTTCTTTTGGATTCACTTTGTAAAAAGGTTTTAAACAGCTTTCATGTAGATTTTTAGGTCTTGCGCGTTACGACTGCTGACATGCGGTTAACTTCGATCATTTTTGATATTTTATAGACATTTTCGACGATGTTGTATCCATGCGAGGTGCATCTTTAGCATCCAAATACCCGAACGGAATCGACGAAACAAAAATTGTACGTAACTGGTTGTTACAGTCTTATATAGGACGATAAACACCTTTCACAATTTTAGCCATCCGGCTATCTTTTTCGCCGTTACAAGAGAAAAACGAAAATGTATCGAATTTTCTGTTTGTTGTCTTCCATTTCTAAAACTTTGTACTCGTAACTGAATGAATCAAACAAAAAACCACGAGAGGATATTTTAGTGTCAAATGTCACCTTTCCAACGAGCATAAATCTGAAATTGTTTGATAGATACCTCACGAGATATCGATCGCTACAGACGTCTACCGAAAAAATAAGGGATTACTTTTTCCCCAACCTAATATTTGCTAAATTTCGTTTGAATTTAAATGTTTTACTTTAGTTATATCAGATTATATTTCTCTAATTTATTTAATAAACTGCATATATTTGAATGAAATTCTGATCTTCGATCTTATATTTTAACCTAACGAGGTTTACTCTATTTCTTTTCGGACTAGAGTAACAGCTCTTTGTAAATAACAACTAACTAAGCTTTCTACAATGAAAAAATTGAAATTGTTAGTGCATGTAACAAATACTGAATAAACTGGGGAATTAAGTTGGAATGAATTTAAATTTCAAACGAGAAAATCAACTTCAAATAGAATTTTTAGTAATATTAGTTGAATCATATACTAATCTATAATTTCAACTGATTCATTATATTCTTTTGAAACTTCTCATGTTATCAAACTTGACATGGACAGAGTTTTGAAATTAAATAAAAAATAAATGAATTAATAATAGATATTTAAATAAATGATTAGCATTTGAAATATTATGTTTTTCATTTACCTTAAAATGGCTCTTCAAATGTTTCTAAACAATGTATTAACCCTTTATAGACCGTGGGAAATATATTTCTCATCTTAATTAATTTTGAAATGTCCACTCGGGAAGCCAATACAAATTGTATCTAAATCCTAATTTCTTTTGTAGATTGCAAATTATATTTTATAAATGTATTATAATGCAAAATGATAAGAAATGCAAAACGAAAAATACTCTGCCTTTGCACACTCCCTTCCATAAAAAGATAATAAGTTTTTTTTTATAAATCTATTTCAATCCCAAAAATACTTTAACATAACATTTCTAGAAAAAAATAGCTCTATAAAGGGATAAATAAAGATTTTGGCAAGTTAATACAATGGCTAAAGACATATAAACTTTTATATTATGAATTAAGCATTAATAAATATTTCGCTATTTTAAATTTGATCCAAATCTCTAACAATATCACATGGTAAGGTTAATTATAAAAGTTCATGTGTACAATTTGATAATTTATTTAACTTTACCTAGGACGTCCAGGTGTGAGCGTATCCTTCCTTGGTCCAGAAGGGTAATGAGGTAGTCTTGAAGTGTTAACAGTTATTGGTGGTGATTTTTCATTATCTACATTTCTTGAGGGAATTTTTCCTATGACGGGGTAGTCGGGATCTTCAAATTTGACTCTTCCCGGAGTCTCGGACCCTTCTGTTCGCTTATCACTTCTGGGCCTGCCAGAACTGGAACGATCAGGTCCGCGAACCACATCTTTCGGTCCATCGTAAGTGGAGACTGGACGCCTGTCTCTTCCAAACTGCTCGCGTGGAGGTTTGTTTACATGGTCAGGTGCCTTTGATGATGTGTCCAACAGTGGCTTCTCACGGTTACTATCAACAGGTCTTTGTTTGACGTCATGGGATGCCCTCGCATCGCTTATTTGGGGAGTTTCGTAAGCATCTATGTCTCGCTTTGGCGGTACCTGTGGAGGAGGCTGAGCAGAGCGGTGAGTGGTGGGTATCGGACAGCAAAAGTTGTCGTCATTGTCACAAGGTATCAGGGGTTGAATGGAGGCTTCCCGGCAATACCTTTTCACGACGCACACTCCCTGGCGGCCATCAGACGTTTCGCACTTGTCATAACGACGACCATCAACACCTGAAGAGATTATACTTCTTTGAATAAAGACATTTCTAAAGAACTATTATTCACATCAATACAGTGTTTATAATTTCAGCTTATGGGAAAATAATAATTAGAATAATTATTAAAA
>JAPDSC010115353.1:11540-29763 GCA_026290005.1 Latrodectus geometricus
ATATATATATATATATATATATATATATATATATATATATATATATCCATCTTCTATATAATCTTACGGAACAACTTTGATATACCCTTCCCCCAAAAATTACGCGCCAAATCTGGCACTGGCCTACGGACTTTTTAGGGTTGCTGTTTCTTATTTTGGTGTGACCAATTTAGGTTTTTTCAGCTTTTAGGTATTTGCTGCTGCCAAATTTAGTATTTTCTTGTATTTTGTACCATTTTCTGAGTTTTTTTTTAAGTTTATTATCTATTAATTATTTGTATTTAGCGAGAATCCATCTTGGCAAGTGAAAAAAGGCGCCAAAAACAGATATTATGGTTGGTGAGGGAAAAAAAGTCGCCACATTTCCGATTTGGGGGGGTATATCAAAGTAGTTCCAATCTTACATTACTTTTATAGCTATATGGTATAAGTAGGAAAGTAAGCAAGAAAAATCTACAATTTAAAATTTTCTGTAGTGTAATAATAATAAGTAAAATAGCTATAGTATATTTAGAAGGCAATTAAATTATTTTTGAGACTTATAAAGTACTTTACCAATATTCTATTAGATTTCTTTTTAAAAAAATCTGATACAATGAAGGAGTTTTACAAAATTCAGACACAATTCCTGTGGCAAAGTATTATATTTTATTTCATTAAGGAAGATTTGAAATTTTATACTGGTAGGAAATTTTTTGGAACAAATGACTTACAAGAATTTTGATAAAATTCCTAAATTACTGCAAAAAAATTTCTCCTTTTTTTAAATAAAGAGTTAAGTTTCTTTTGGGGAATCAATCTATATTTTAGTTAAAGAGATAAATATTTAGATGCATAATTATTTTGCGAAAACATCGAGTAAGTCATATCATCATATTTCGAAGCAATGAAATTTTCTGAAATATTACCTTTAGAAAATTGTTAATAACAAAAATTTTAATAAAGGGTTAAGGTAATTTTGCTTTGAAACTTGTAATTGTATTTACTCTATATTAAAGATTTTTGATAAAAACATTTTGATAATTTTTAAAAATATTTTAAAATGGTTATCGACTTGAAAGCTTCCTCTTTGATTAAATATAAATGTTATAACGGTTCTTAAATTTTAGGCCTTTGAAATCAACTGACGCATAGAAAATTTTTAGTTAAATGAAAAGGAAATTGAGTTACTGTAATTTATATCTAGTACTTTGAATTATTTAGCACTTTATACTGTTACTGGGAAGGATTCTATAACATGTTGTTATTGTTGTTGTTTCTGATGACACTTGGCAACGCCGAGCCCATCCGAGACTAGGCGAATGAAGTCAGAGAGACAGCATCTTCCGTTTTTGAATAGAGCACCCTCATACGAAGGTGGAAGTACGACTTTTGGTTCATAGAGGGCAGCACCATTTGAATATTATATTCCAATTTAGAGATTGAAGCCATAGAAGATCCAAAGCCTGACTCCAACCACCCCCAGAGGTATAATTTTGTTATGGGAACATGGAAGACTTTGCGACCCGACATATTTTACGTGCCTTAGTCGCCATTAGTGAACACGACGGATCTTCGGCTAAGCCGGGATTCGATCTCACCACCTTTTGGTTACGAGAACGACGGCCTAACCGCCGCGGTAACCATGTTACCGCGGCCTTTCTACATCATGTTACGGGGGTGAATCATTTCCTATGATATGCTCCGAAAATTCTCATTTTTATCTGTATTAACTTACTATCATCCCAAGAATAGATATTGAAATATTCCAAATTTATTTGGTATCAATTAGAAAGTTATTGGGCAATTAATAGTTATATTGAATTTTTAGATAATGAAAACACATTAATTATTTCATATTTTTATTGCGCGCTTTTAATGAATGATATCGTGTTTTTGTAAGCAATGACAGCTGTTTATTGCCACATTTTAAACATCGACTAAGCAAACAATGCATGCATTGTTTCCATTGTCATTTTCAGACATTTTGTTCCATGATAATATTTTAACTCGCGTGTTTGTGTTGAATTGTGCAAGAAATATAAAATTTGCCTCAGAAGGTAAATTTAAAATGGATAACAATTGAAGAATAATGGCCGTTTAAATCGGTCATGGAATTTCTAAGAGAGTTTTTAATACATTAATAACTCTCTTAATATTTAAAAAAACTGTCTTAATTACATTAATAAATTTGTTAATGTTATGCATAGCGTTTATTAAGTCATTCTAATATAGCGAAGTATCAATATAATAAGTGTGACACTATTATTAAAAGTTTACATTTAAAATTTATGAACATAAAATAACGAAACATAAAACGTATTAAAAATGTAACTAAAGAATTAAAATCGGAAGTGAGGAAATTACACTAATTTTCCTTTAGTATCATTTGCATATTTTTCATACAAATTGCAATTTATAGCAGTAATTTACAGATTTAATGTGTACAAGAATGTACACTTCTGGTAATAAATAATTAAAAATCTTATTCCAGCTTTATTTGATTTATGACTTAAATATAACTTTTTCCAGGTTCGGTTGCATTTTCAAACATAGTAACCCTAATAAATTCCAAAGCTCTTATTCTATAAAAAATATGAAAATTATTAATTAACTTAGTCAATTTGCTCATCGAAAGATGTGATTAAGTAAAATCATTTGTGTATAGAATAAAAATTGTGAAAAAAACCTAATTTTGTCTTAATTTAGCTTTTGTGTAGTGGCAGCGGCCATTTTGTTACTCACATCTTGGCGCCTATTTTGGCATAAAAAAAATCGCCAAAAATTAAGGGATACTTGTTTGTGCACTTATATTTTTTTTTCTTTCTATTTATGACGATATGTAATTCATTTATGATTCTGTATAATTATTCGTTCTATTGTAGCATTTTGTGTTCTACAACTATTTAAGACTATCTATAGTATATTCTAAGAGAATTCAAGAATATAAGATTAATTGATTTGGGATGAATGTGTGTGTGTGTATGAACAATAATCCTAATTAATAGCTTATATCATTCCCTAAAAGTTTTTTTAAAATGAAATTCTCTATCAGTAATTGCCGTTGTAATGTTTTTAGCAATTTACAAATAAAGCGGAAAAATCTCACCAAAATCTTTGAATTCTATATTTTAGACTTTTCTTGTTTTTGTTTATGAAATGGAAATGGACTTTTTATTGAAGTGAAAAACATGACTCTCATCGAAAACTAAGATTTATTTTATATATTTTAGAACATTTTTCCTGAGTTTAACTAATCAGCTATACTTTACCCTACAATAGTGAAAGACTTAAAAATTTTTCTATTTTGTAATTTTTTTTTTGTGTAGTGTGCCAGTTAGGTTGGCAATATGGGATGCGCTGCTCCACTTTTCCAACTGAACCCTGATTTGGTGTGGAGTCCGACTTCTTCAGTACACACATGCCATAGGTACCCGTTTAGAGGGAAGATAACCATTTATACAAGGAAAGGACAAAGTAATGAGAGAAAGAAAGAGAAAATACATCCATGTACCGAGACGGGATTCGAAACCAGGACCTCCCTATCCGCAGTCAGACACGTTGACCACTAGACAAGGTAGGCGGCTTTGTAATTATTACTTAAGAGTTATAATACTTTTATTTTTTCATGTTGCATTACATTGTGTAAGAGTTTTTAAAATTATTTTGAAAGGCTCGGTAAAAGAGATTAAAGAGCCAAAAATTTTGTCCTCAATGACTTATTTATATTTTAGAAAAATATCAGAAGTAATTTGTTGATAATTCTATTTTATTTTCATTAAAATTTCAATAATAATTGAAATTTTTATTTTTTTAAATATATTTTCTAGCTAAAGTTGCATTTATGTATTTGAAACATTGTATATAGTATAGTGATATTCAAATAAAATTTGTCTTTACATAATTAAGGTCAAAAGCATATATCTTATGTAATTTAAATGTACTTAAAATACAAATAAGTATATATAAACTCAAATTTTACTTAATTATAAATTGATGAAAACTAGAATTCAAATCCATCTATATCAATAGAAATATTGTTCTTTTCTTTATATTATACACTCAAAATTGCATGTTAATTCTAAAAGGGCATGAATCTTTGAAACTAACAAAAATTACTGTTGAAACTTTCACATTATTTTTTAAATAAATTGTTCAGTATTCTATATTATGAACTTGTTGTTCTTTTCAATTTATCATTATTTTGTACAACATGAAAATAACAAGAACATTCAAAATCAAAAAATGACTCTCATATCTAACATATTAACAATGAAAAATTTACTATATACAGATATATTCTTAAAGGTAACAGCTGAATGCATAAATACTCATAAAATTACTTAAATAAATTTTTGTATAATTTTACTTCATATATATTAAAAAAATGCCCAATTTAATGTTCATTGTCTCGTTTATAGTTGACAATTAATAAGGATGTACAGGTAGATTCGATTTCCAAATGCTTAATATTTTTGGCCAAAATATCCACTCCAGCTAGACCAGAGGTGGCAAAGACGTCGACCGCGGTCTACTGGTAGAAAGGTCGCGAAGACATTTTAAGTAGTCCACGCGTTCATCCCGATAATGATCTCGGATATTAACAATTTAATTTATGACTTATGTCACAGAATCAATGAATTATTTAAAATAAAAATTTACTACAGTCTACGCTTTAAAACCCAAAGCAAACTGTGCAAAGATTTACAATTTAACGATTTGTGATTAAAGGTTTACAATTTAAAACCTAAAACGGACATGATGAACGTGATTAAAACATTAAAAAATACTATAGTAAGGTATGCATCTCAATTAAGAAAACATGAATTGAGAAACTTCAAAAATATGGAGGAAGAGTACATCCATAATCCCCAAACTGAGACTTCGAAGATTTCGATTAACACTTATTTGTTTTGTTTGAAGAATTTGAAAGAAGATTTGCTGACTTAATTAGGTGGAAAGAAATACTCAATTTTATGATATTTCCATTTAATGAAAATGTCAACATTGATGGAGTTTTTTTTTTGGAAAAAAATAGGACATTTAATAGATATCACATCAGTCACGGCCGAGGAAGAAATTATTAAATTAAGATGCAATATATTTCTTAAATCCAGAGCATATTTAGCGATACTGATTTTTGGAAATTAATTTCTGTGGAAACGTTTCCAAATATTTACAAATGGATTTTGTATTTGAAATCATACTTTGGATCGAGGTATCTTTGCGAATCTGCTTTTTTAACCATGAACAGAAAACAAACAGTGGTCACATTTAACAGATGAACATTTAATTTCGTGTTTATGCATTGCAATAAGCTCGTACCAGCCACAATATGATAAACTTGTCGTAGATATACAGTGCCAAATTTCAACTAAACGAATTGAATAGGATGGTCAGTTTTTGACATATGAATACTTTGATTATTTTCGTCAGTAAATTTTTATTTGGTAAATATTAATATTAAGTATTTTTTAGAAAAATTACTTAATTTACCATTTTTTTTTGTTACCGAAAACAAATATGTATGTTAATTTAGCTCTGCCATTTATAGACCGCCTTCGAGTTTTTAAATGTGGAGTAGATGCCGGATCCCAAAAGTTTGTCCATCCCTGAGCTAGACAATGAGAATGTCTTCAAGTAAGCAAATTATTTTGGAAATAATTTAATAAAAAAGTGTCGATTTGCTGATAATTTTAATTTATTATTAAATAATCGTTATAATATTTGATGTAGTCAAATGGTTAAAAAAACTTACAAAATAGCATGCAATAAATTAGGAAAATGCAGCTAATAACGTCTTTCCACAACCAAAGGGAACTTTTCATCTCAATCTATCCTGAAATTGAGAAATGTTTTAATAAACAACTAATACTAAACCCTTATTTAAATAAGATATTACCTTTATTTAAATTAATCAATTAAAAACTAAGAAAAAGAGAAGTGTTTTGTTTAAAATTCATGAAATATTTCCTAGACTTATAAAAAAATATGTAAAAAAAAAAAAACATAGCAAAATATTATATTTCATATTTGTGTCTTTAAAAAATAAATTGAGTCCCTAAAAACAATTGAATAAAAATTAATTTAAAAGATATATTTGTTTGAGGTTGAACATCATTCTCATCCAAAAATATACTTTTTTAAAAAAAATTATTATTAAAAAATGAAACTTTTTAAATAAAATGTTAAAGATATAACTTGAAAAATAATTAATTAAATAAAATGTAGGTCCTCTTTGTCGGTCATCCGCGATGTCTAATTTTCGAAAAAAGCTTCGATTCCTTACTAAGCAATGGTCATTGCGGAAAAAATGATTTTTCATTGTGGTTTTTTCTAAGGTAGTATATCTACAAATATTTCTGAAATATAAATTTACTACTATAGATACTTCTATGTAGAGATTTACTTGTATAATAGTATAATACAAAGTATATACAGTAGAAGTCCATTAATCCGGCATCCAACAGTCCGGAATGCCCGATAGTCCGGCATCGCTTCGGAAAATTGTAAAAATTTTGGTTTTCTTCCAAAGTATGTCTGTAAAGGAAATAAAAACGCTCGAGAGCTATTCGGAAGTTTTCTGAGTGGTTCGAGATCATCCGGAAGCGCTCGGAATTGTTCGGAAACAATAAGCGGCCGGTTAGACTATAGTAAACGTAACTTTTGATACTGTTTATAAAAAAAGTGATTTTCGTTCTAACTGTACACAGGGTGACCATGTTTTCAAAACCTAAGCCTAAATAAAGTGACTCAGATGCCGAAATGGAAGAAAAGTAAAAATCAGCTGGGCAGAAGCTGCAGCATCACTAAATAAGTTTATCTCTTTTGCTGAGGCTAATACAATGCTTCAGAAATTATTGATTTCCATATCATTAGAAATAAATTTTAAACTAAACGCCAAAAGTCAAGAAAACAAAAAGACATTCTTGACTTTTTTAAATCTAAGTGAAATATGTTTTACAGTACGTGTACATACATTATATGAAATGTAAAATAAACTTTGTTGTATGTATTTGAATACTGTATTTGTAGTTTAATTATTAACCTATTGTTCTTATAATTACCGTCCGATAGTCCGGAATTTTCGGTAGTCCGGCACCGAGCCGGTCCCGAACGTGCCGGATTATTGGACTTCTACTGTATATATATATATATATAGTGATAATAGTGAATTATTTTATTATTCATCGAGTAGTAATTGTGTTCATGTTAGTTACTGAATGTTTAAACACATATTTGGTTTGATTTCTTTTCTCTATACCTATGTTAGTGAATTATTTACGAAATCTGCTTATCTGTGGTAGTTCGTTGCCTATTTCATCATAAAAAAACACTCTTAATGTTTTTTAACTGACAATAATTTGGTGACATTTCGAAGTAATTTCCACTTTAATAATGATTCCGGCATATATTGAAAAATCTTTAAGAAATATTCCTGAGAATTTAGTCCCATGCAGTGTTTACACAGACCAAACGTTAGAGTGATTGCTAAATATTCAACACAAGCAAAACCAAATTTTCTGTACATTGATATAATAAATTCTAAGAAGAAAAATCCAATAATTGCTACCAGCATGACAACTATAACCATGATCGTTTTAATCGTGCAGCCAGTGCTTCTGTAGTAAAAGTAAGGTGTGGTAAAAGAATGTTGTTTCTGATGACACTTGGCAACGCCATCCCACCCGTCAGAGACTAGGCGAATTAAATCAGAAAAAGTGCGCCTTCTGTTTTCGAATAGAGCACCCTCAAATGAAGGTGGAAGTATGATTTTTGGCTCATAGATGACAGCACCATCTGAGTCTTCCAATTTAGAGATTGAAACCAGAGAATAGCCAAAGCCTGGCTCCAACCTCTCAGTAAGTCTTAAGATATTTCTATGATCATCACCATTGTTTATTATTAGTTTTATTTCATTAGATACACAAATTTCTTCATAATAATCCTTTAAAAATATTTTATAGAGTTCTTAAAACAATGAATAAATAATTTCCATCAAAATTTCCACCTCCAATTAAAAAATATATATTGTATTTAACATGGAATGAATATTTTACAGTTTTAAACATTTAAATTAAATTTTCCAAAATATTTAAACTAATGAAACTGTGTACATTGTTTATAATAAAATGCATAGTTAAAATTAATTTGTCAAAAATATTCGATTTTTATTAAAATTATTTACGTGCATTACTTTATGTAAATGATAAAAATATTTGATAATGTCTCATACGTATACATAAATATGTGTTGTATAGCAATAAATTAGCAACAAACGGAAGATTTGAATTAATAACTATATAAATATAGCATTACCACAGTTAGTAATGTTTAATTCAAATCTAACTATTCCTAACCTATATACTTATAAAATTACAAAAAGTCAAATAATTTAATTTTAAATATTTAAATCAAAGAAATAAAAATAAACATCTAAGTTCTAATTTAAAAATAGTTTTTCTTTAGTATTTATTTATTGTCAATAGTTTTATCCGCATCTTAGAATTTCTTTTTATGTTCGAAAATGGAAAGTTCGACTGAAAGAAAATAGAATGTGTGAAGTATAAATAAAATTTACAAAATAAACTCCTTTTTTGAAAATTATATCCCTCAAAACACTTAAAGCCAGGTACCATATACATTATGTGATTAATTATTTTTACGATGTTCAATTACCTTTTTAAGTTTAGGAATTTCCAGTGCTTTATTTATTTACAGACTCATAAAAGATAATTAATATGAAGTTTTTACGTTCTGGGAAAAAAACAACGCCAACATTACCCCACAAATATCTTTAACTTATGATAATGGATTGCGGTTTCTTCTTCCTTTTGCCCTTGAAAACCAAACATTTTCTCGTTAATTTATACAAAAACGAAGCAGAATTATTGTAAACAAATGCTGAAAATGTATGAATCATATAATTTAAAGATTGCTGATACATAGAAAGTAAAAAAGTTTGCGCGAATGTTAAATTTACTTGATCATCACAAAAAAAGCCTAAATATTTGTCATTTTTTACGATTCTTGGAGGAATTGTTTTTAAAATAGTTAAACAAAATACAAATTCATTTACAATAAATTACCAATAATATTTTACAACAGAAAAAATCACAAATGTAAAATGGGAAAATTTAATAATATTAATTTTCTAATAATGTCGCTATTTTTAAGCGACATTATTTGTATATCAAATATAATGTCGCTTAAAAATAGCATATCTGCCAACAAAATTATTAAGTGATATAAATTTAAAAATGATTTGTTTCATGAAATTCATTGCTAAAATATATATTAAAAAGTATTATTTTTCTTTATTAACCATGAATTGTATTTATTGCAGCACTTTTCTGACTTTTTTGACAATATTAAAAAAAAATGGTGATATAAATACAATTCAGGATTATCTGGAAAATATTTCAAAGAAATCCAATGACGTCATATATGACAAAAGAAATGTAATAGTTTTTTCTTTATAAAATTCAGAATGCTTCCATTTTGGGTAGAAATCTTTATCAATTGGGATATGCAATCACGTGACGTAAGGGGGGGGGGAACCACCGAAAATTCCCAAGCATCAATTTCAACAAACAAGCATGCAGAATTGTTCCGTTTTTTTTTTTTTTTTTTTTTTTTTCGGTGACAGGAATCGAACATTCTAAAGAGAAGGAGCCTATCCCTAGTCTATAGAGAGTCTGCTTAGTTTGTGTACTATTAATAAAAAAAGTAAAAAAAAATGGATTTGATTCTTATAATGGAGACCACTAAGTTCATAGAATCATATTTTATTGTTACTAAATTTTGTTATTTCATTTCCTCAAAATTAATGTTTTACTTAATACCGTTCATCCTAAATGAATAAAAATGTTTGAATCTCAATAATTTTTTTTTACATATTCATAAATATATTTTACAATTTCATGCTAACGTTTCAAATAGAATCTTTACAGTATGAGTACATTAAAAAATACCTATATTCAAAACTCTAACATTCAAAATTTAGAGGTTGTAAAAAAATGTGACAATAAAATAACACTTCTGGTACAATGAATAACAAGTGATAAATATCAAAAACTTCGCTAAGATTATTAAATAATCATAACATTGCCTCGCTAATATGTATGTTAGGTTGGGGAAAAAGTAATCCATTATTTTTTCGGTAGACGTCTGTAGTGATCGATATCTCATCAGGTATCTATCAAACAATTTCAGATTTATGCTCGTTGGAAAGGTGACATTTGACACTAAAATATCCACTTGCGGTTTTTTGTTTGATTCATTCAGTTACGAGTACAAGGTTTTAAAAATGGAAGACAACAAACAGAAAATTCGATACATTTTCGTTTTTCTCTTGTAACGGCGAAAAAGATAGCCGGGTGGCTAAAATTGTGAAAGGTGTTTATCGTCCTATATAAGACTGTAACAACCAGTTACGTACAATGTTTGTTTCGTCGATTCCGTTCGGGTATTTTTGATGTTAGAGATGCACCTCGCATGTGGATACAGCATCGTCGAAAATGTCTATAAAATAACAAAAATGATCGAAGTTAACCGCATTGTCAGCTGTCGTAACGCGCAAGACCTAAAAATCTACATGAAAGCTGTTTTAAACCTTTTTACAAAGTGAATCCAAAAGAAGTTACATAAAATTCACGTAAAAATAATGGATTTCTTTTTCCCCAACCTAATATATATATATTGTAATTAAATTTCCTTATATATATAATCTATATCTGTTTGATAAAAAAAATGAAATTTGTCAAATTACTGAATTTTTTATAAAGAATATTAAAATTATTTATTTTATATTTTTCATTATTTTTCAAAATATTGATTTTTTCTTTTTGAATTTAGACGTATTTACTTTAATTGTCTTTATTCTACATTCCTGCTTTTTGATGAAAACTTTAAGAAGTACTTTCAACATTCTTACCTTCAACCAGTTTCCGTGAGCATTCCGGTGCGTTGTTCCCCTAGCTCCTCTGCCTCGAATATTGTACAAATTCAGGTTCTGCCGCCAAACTTCGCAGTGCCAGAAATATTTTCCTCTTCTTGGAAGCTAGTTGAGCACGCAGATAAGATCCGCTCCTGTAAGAGGCCACTCTTCATGTTTCCTTACCTTGGGTGGGAAAAAAACTGGTTTGCCAGAATCGGAGAAACTGTCATATTTTTTGTCTGACTATAAACAAGGAAAGACTTCATTCAGGGAAACAAACTGCACAAAGTACGGCTTGGAAATTTTTTGCAGCAATAATTAAAAATGTTTGCTGTTAATTAGCAAAATAACATTTCTCTTGTAAATTACTTTTAAATCAAGAAAAGATTTTGGAAGAAAATATAAAAAAATGTATTATTAATTTAATTTAAATAGGAAATGCCATATCTTCCTCAAAGGAAAACAATTGTTGTTGTCGTGTTCCAGCGAGGCTGGCAATATGGGGTGCGTTGCTCCACTTTTCCAACTGAACCATATTTGGTGTGGAGTCCGACTTCCTCAGTACACACATGCCATAGGTGCACGTTTATAGGGAAGGCAACCATTCACACACACACATAAAGAAAGGACAAAGACAAGGAAGAGAGAAAGAAAGTACATCCATGCCCGAGTCAGGATTCGAACCCAGGTCCCACCCATCTGTAGTCAGGTACGCTAACCACTAGACAGTTTGGGCAGCAAGGAAAACAATTAATATAAAGATAAGAAGTATCTTAAGAAACTTTAATTTTTAGTTAAATTGATTTTTATTTTTTAAATCGGATCCTGCATTAGAAATTAAGATATATATTTCTCTGTCTAAACTCATAAGTAATATTTTGCAATGAAAACATCAATTATAATGGTTTTACCATCGTATACTATGTATACCCTCTTCTTCTTAGATTTGAATTTGTATGTCATTGGTCACCTCTGCTTTAATGAGCATTTTGTACCGCAAACTCCAAATTGAATGTTTCCTAGTTCCAGTTGCTCGAGTCACCCACTTTATTAATAAAGTCCGATAACCCTTTAATGGAGTTTAGGTGTAACTCACTAGTATGGATGATGCCTAAAGAAGTTAATCTAGAGAGGGCAAGTGCCTCACATTCATAAATGATATGCTTGACCATTTCCTCTTGCATATGACATTTCCTGCAGATAGGATCTTGATGAAACAATCCCATTTTATGGAGGTGTTTTCTGAAATGGAAATGCCCAGTTATGAAGCCTACGATTAAACGTATTTTCTGCCAAGAGCATATATTACGTTTTTGATTTGGTTGTTTCTGAGATCATTTGGAGTGACAGTCTTACACCAGATCCTTGATCCTCTTAAAATCAAGAAACAGCAAAGAATTCGAATGGAAATTCTCTTTGGTAAACCATAGACACTAAAGAAAAGTGTTGGGTAGCCTGGTCGTCACCGCTTTTACAACAGGTTGAATGCAGCTTAGGTTTGGAATCAAATTTAAAGCCGATACTGTTTTCAAATGGGTTACAAGTTAAAGGATTGAGTGTGAATCCATTAATTTTGATTTCACAAGATTCCATAATAATAAGTAAAAAAAATCAACACACCTTTATAAATTCATGATTTATTTGAAAATTTAGATATTTTGGTTTTCCTATATAATACGGGGCATGTGTATTTTTTTAAATAATTCTTTTTAAGTGAACTTTCGCTAAGTATCTCCTTTTAAAAGCATTGACATTTGAATATTAAAAATTTTTTACGGGCTTTTTGTTAGAAAAATTCTTCCTATAAAAACACATATTGAAGTGAAATTAATTATTTGCAAGACAAGAAAATAATGACTTTTTGACCCGATTAAATTATTTATTTCCATATATAAGTTTTAATAACCTTAAAAATTATTGCGATTTTAATGAAAAAGTCATTATCAGTTTAAAGCAGCTAGTTACCAGAAAGTAGAGAGTTCTATACTCGAGCCAGTTCAATATCTTCAATGTTACCTTATACAGGCTGAAAAATAGTACGGGTCATGATCACACAATATCTTCCAAGTAAAATAATATCTCTGGCAATACTATGTTAAGTTTGGAAATATTCTGCTTGTTCTAAATGAACAAGATGCGCTACTTAGGGAACAACGATGCCCCCCCCCCCCCCACTGTGTTCCTATAAGATACAGTAATTTCTTTATCTACAAGTCCCGAAAGGAAAAATTATCTTGGTGGCCAAACATAAGAAATTTGAAAAAAGTGACGTTTTTATTTGGTTTTAATATATATATATTTGTCGAGATATATCTCTTTTTATTCTTTATTTTTCTATTATTATCAACATGTACGTGAATATGTTAACTTTTAGTTAGATAATGCGGTAACAGAGTTGAACATTTTTAGTTTAAATTAATTTAAATACTTGATCAATAATATCTGATAGGATATTAATTAGAACCAAAACAAATTTCGGGTTTTTATATTGACAAAGAAGAACATTATCATGATAAAATTGAATTTAATCTAACTATTTAATGAAAGAAATGTTTTTAACACTTTTCAGGACCGGGAGGTAACGTGTTCGATACCTGATTTAGCTGATAACCGTCATGCTGCGTATCATAAAATTTATTTTATTTATGACGTCCCTTCTTGGGTGTAGAGAGGAGAAGATGAATGTGCTAACACAGGTGTCGATTTTGTCACTTGACATTCGAGTTGGATTTCTTTGAAAAGCTGCTTGAGAGTAAGAAATTATCTGTATAAATATTAAGTTGGGGAAAAAGTAATCCATTATTTTTTCGGTAGACGTCTGTAGTGATCGCTATCTGGTGAGGTATCTATCAAACAATTTAAAATTTATGCTCATTGGAAAGGTGACATTTGACACTAAAATATTCTCTTGCGGTTTTTTGTTTGATTAAATCAGTTATGAGTACAAGGTTTTAAAAATAGAAGACAACAAACAGAAAATTCGATACATTTTAGTTTTTCTTTTATAATGGCGAAAATGCTAACCAGGTGGCTAAAATTGTGAAAGGTGTTTATCGTCCTATATATGACTGTAACAACCAGTTACGCACAATTTTTGTTTCGTCGATTCCGTTTGGGTATTTGGATGCTAAAGATGCACCCCGCATGGACACAACATCGTCGAGAATGTCTATAAAATATCAAAAATTATCAAACTTGACAGCATGTCAGCAGTCGTAACGCGCAAGCCCTAAAAATCTACATGAAAGCCGTTTTAAACCTTTTTACAAAGTGAATCCAAAAGAAGTTACATAAAGTTCACGTAAAAATAATGGATTTCTTTTTCCCCAAACTAATACTTAAATAAAAAATTACAAAGGCTAGCATATTATTAGTGCATGCTATTGAATGCGTCTAATTTTTTCTGTAAAATTATAATTTTTTGAAATTTTCCGCGGTTTATCGTGATTTAGTGAAAAGACTTAAAATTAAAATTAAATTAAAGACTTTAAATTAGAGCATAAAGTCTTGGTTTCGATACTAGCTACTGTTGAAAACGAGAGATTGATGTTGTGTGCTTCTCCCCTCATTCGAGAGTCCCAGTTCTTATCATATCCCGTATTTCCCAAACGACCGCCCTACCTGATATGGTTCAAAATGAAGGATGGTTGATAGTATTTAATAGCTTCAGACAATAGAAAACACTCGAAATATATTTTAATATGCTAATGTAACTTGCACCCTTTGAGCTGTCTATTTTGAAATGTTATTCTGTTATCAATAATGTGAGGGTAATTTAAACTGCGAACTAATATCGAAATATGTATAAATGTTTTAGAAGTATTTGTGATTGCATATTTATTCATGAACCCTTCTGATTGATCTACAATCTGTTAATATAAAAATGTACAAACGTTTTATGCATGAAATAAAAATTTTGGTGCGAAATATATTTCCGTTTGGTTAAAATTTTAAACATTGTAAACGGCGATTCCAATTCATTTCAGTAGAAATGGTCGTCCAGTTGGCGACGAAAACAACGTCCAGTTGGCGACAAAAAAACATAGCAACCCCAAAACCGCAAAATTTCAAGGGATTCGTGGGTGGGAAAAATTATTTAAAAAAAAAAAAAAAAAAAAAAAAAAAAAAAAAGTGATTGGAGAGTGTAAATTGTAGAACACAGCTGCAAGCTTTAACAAATAAAAAATGGTAAATAATCGAAAGTGACATACAGAAAAAATTGTTAATAACGAGATGATTATAACAATTGTCAGCGACCAATCAGAATGTCTGGATTTTATAGCCAGCGGCTATTTTGCGATTATTGATATGTTTTGGAAATGAAATCTAAGGTCAGTGAAGACGTCAGCTTCAAGATTCTGACTTGTGTGAAATGATTTCATCATAAAATAAATGAAGAGCTTTTTTTTTTTAACACGTGTATATCTATAGGTGCGAATAAGGCATTATAATAAAACAAATAAAGCATTTGCAAATAGAACATTTTTTGTAGACAATATATCAATAAAAAAACATTAAGTTATTCATATAATACAAGTATATTATTATTTATATAAATGCATACTCGTATCAAAAATTAAATTTAAAGGGGGGGATGTTTTTAATGTAATTAACTGTACAAAATAGTTTGAAATCATTCAAATATGTAAAACTGCAAATAGATTAATCAGGTGAAATTTAATGAATTTTATTCAATATAAAATATATAAATTTTATATATTAAATTTTTTATAAAATATATAAATTTTATATAAATAATTTTAATAATTAAATTTTTATTATTAAAATTAAAATGTTAATTTATTTAAAATGACAAAATTTATCACAACTACTCATGCGGACGGAATTTAGATATTGCATTCTAAAATGTTAATTTTTGTTTCTTTTTTAGTGAAAAGCATCAATTTTCCCGGACTAAAAATGGAGAAATTGACCTTTCCCAAACACCAGGTAACTGTCATTATTAAAAAAAAAAATTACAGAAAATCGATTGAAACAAAAAGATACTACAAATGCAGGTTAGGCATTAAGTTATTGTATTCCAAAAAAATCTCTTTTTTGTTTTGTTTTGCTCTATAAAACAAACTCGTTTGTTTTGCTTTTCAACAAATCTTATGCAAAATATTTAAGCAAAACATTCGTATAAATCTTCTGCATCAGCTTTCTTATTGTTATCTTATGTAGAAACATCATAAGCATATCTTCACGTTCATGCTGATGTTCTTATGTTTAATCTGATCTGATGAAGAAGATTGTATCTTCTTCATAAAGATACAGATTATTTATATCTTTATGAAGAAGAAAGATTTTTTCATAAAGATATAAAGAAAATAAATTTTTATGAAATTTAAGATTATAATTCCATCTTAAAATTAGATGAAAAATAATTTTTCATCTTATTTTATTTAGATGAAAAATTCTCTTCACGCAAGTTTGGAGGACCATAATTCGAGTACTAGAATTTCGCCAAACACCGTAGTTATTTGTTTAACAAAAGAAATTACAAGATTCGATTAAAATAAAGATTCAATTAAGCCAGCTATAAAGATATTGCATTCCCCCCCCCCAAAAAAAATCGTTTTTCATATGATAATTTTCAAGGAAAATTTTGCCCATACTAGGCACATGAGATTTAGGAAAAGTGCCAAGTTTGCGGATTATGGCTCGAAAACTTATCTTTACCCAAAAGACACCGATTTTGTTTGGTTAGAAAGAAAATATTAAAGAATTACTTTTATCAAAAAGATCCAATAAATGTTGATCAAGTATAAAATTAATGCACTCCAAAAAGTTAAATTTTTGTTTGAATTTTAGTAAAAATTAGTTTCAGAACCATAATTCGAGAACTAGAGTTTTTCTAGTTACTGGAGTTGTATATTTAGAATGAGAAAACTAAAGGAAAAACAATTGAGACATAATGACTCTACAAATAATGGCTAAATATTAAACCATTGCTTTGCAAAATGTGTAACTAATAATAATGGGCAAAATGTGTAACTAATAATAAAATTTTTGTTCATATACAATTAGATAATTCAAACAGTTTACGAATTACTGTACTGTTTGATGGAAATTGTATGTTATACGTATTTTAAATCTTATTTATTAACAGTTATAAATAAAATAGAATTTTCACTTAAAAAAGTACATTTTTGATTATAAAATAATTCTATAGCCTCGAAATGATTATTGTATAAATACTTTTATAATAAGCAAATATTTTTTATCATACTAGAACAATACTTTTTAAATATTACAGTATTAAAGTAAAATTTAATACAATAAAAAGTATTGTAGTATGATAAAAATAAATAATTTTCATTTAATCGCATTTATTAACTGTTATAAATAAGATATAGTTTTCACTTATAAATATATCTTTGATTATAAAATAATTCTACAGCCAGTAATTTCTTTTCTACAAAATAATTATTATATGAATATTTTATACGAGGAAATATTCTTATCAAATGAGAACAATGTTTTTTAAATCTTAAAATATTGAAGTAAAAATTTTCAAACATATATATTTTGTTTGATTTATATTAAATTTTAATATAAATCAAACAAAATATATATGTTTGAAAATTTTATAATAATACTACAAAATTATTTTTAAGTAATAAATAATAATACTGATTAAAGTAATAAATCGAAGTAAACAAAGAGAATGATAAAATCTTTTTATTGAGATCCAGAATCTTCCTCAGCCATGTCTTGGGTGTTGATGTAGATCCATTCCAAATAGTGGGTGACGCTGGTGTAGACACCAGGGAACCCAGGTTCGGCGCACCTGTAGCCGAAAGAGACCACCCCGATCACAGTCCATCGATCGTTGCCCAGGGGTATCATCAGGGGCCCTCCGGAATCACTCTGAAAGCAAAGAAAATTATCATTTACGGTTTGCTTATGTTTATTAATTAAATTAATAATGTGTCATTTAAATTATTTAAGAAAACATTACAATTATCTGTAAGTTGTATACATACAAACATAATTACAACTTTACACCTCGTAATTTTGAAATTTGGTCAGGTGACAGGGTCGACACCTGCGCCTAGCATACACTTTCAAATCTTCCATATCATACCCATGAAGAATCCTGCGGAACTAAACAAACGTCGGCTTATTCTGCACGATCATTTTACACGGGTCATTTAAGACCGTGGACATCTGAGCTTAATTAATGACCGTGGACATCTGATCATACACTTTCAAATCTTCCATATTATACCCATGAAGAGGTATTGAATCCTGCAGAACTAAGCAAACGTCGGCTTATTCTGCGCGGTCATTTTGCATGGT
>JAPDSC010115359.1:2692-12793 GCA_026290005.1 Latrodectus geometricus
ATATATATATATATATATATATATATATATATATATATATATATATATTCAAAATTCCTTTATAATTTTCGTTTAAAAAGTTCCAAATATCCATTCCAATTAGTAACTATGCTTATGTTCTTATGGATCGATAATTCCACCGAAATTAAAGCCAACTACATATTCACATCCCTAAAATCAATTATAAATTTTCTAATGCCAGGCTGCTATAGGATTTCTCCTCTTTCAGCACTACAAGATACAAAGGTGATGGTAATTTATATAGTGTGACACCCAATGTGGGTATCATCATTGCCTCGAAAAAGGGTGGGTAACCGTAATTTAGAAGTAGGGACAATTAACGCCATTAGTGAACACGACAGATCTGTGGTCGGGTGGGAATTTGAACTTACTACTTCCCAATAACGAGAATGAGCGCCTAAATCAACCAGGTCACAGTGTCTTGTTTAACCTATCATAGCTTAGTATTTTTGTATTTTATGATTCATAAATTTCCATTATAGTATGATAATATGCTTGGCGAACGAATGAACCCTAGTCATTCATTTTGCATGTTTTAATTAAAGCCAAGGTGCGTTCTGATTTATACTGGGTATCTTAATTTTTTTAGAATAATGTATTTCCAACGTTTTTCAGTGTAGAATGTTATATTTCAAGTAACTCACTACGTAATTTTATCTAAATGCATTATAGGTAAAAAATTTCTGTAATTAAAAATTTCACAAAACTCATTTAAAAACAACACACTCAAATTCCTTGGTATTTCTCTGCATTGTGTTTTCTATAAATGGTTTTTAAGGTTACAAATATTAACCTTTTAACAATTATTAATATTAAAAATTCTTGATTGTATCGAAACCAAAGCCTTTTTCGATTTTCATGCAGAATTTTTCTTTTCAAATTTAAATAGATCAGGCGCATTAAGGCCAACTTAATGTTAAATGAGAAAAATTTTGAAAATTAATGAAACTTTTCTGCACAAATTAACTGTAAAACATTATATTTATTGGGGGTGGTTAAGTTTTGAAATTCTCCACCAAAAATTATTATGATAAAATATATTAAATTTTATGAGAAAAAGATTGCTTGCCGTTATCAAAATCTTTTCGTTAAAAATGAATTATACATTTAATGATCATAATGGTCTCACGGTGGCCTAGTGGTACACTCTAAAAAAAAACACTGTTATTTTACAGCAAAAAGTGCTGGCAATTTGGGCGCCAGTATAATCTGCTGTAAATTTACAGCATATCCGTAAAATTTTTACAGCATATTTAACTGTAATTTTTACAGCATATTTTGCTGTAATTTTACAGCACTTTTTGCTGTAATTTTTACAGCATTTTTTGCTGTAATTTTTACAGCACTTTTTGCTGTAATTTTACAGCACTTTTTGCTGTAATTTTTACAGCATTTTTTGCTGTAATTTTTACAGCACTTTTTACTATGCATTTTACTTCAACCTTTCCAGAACCTATTTTAAAACCTATTGCTATTTACAGCTATCATCAGGTTTTCATAATTTTTTTTCTATTTTCATTCTCCCCTCCACTTTGTTTTAGTTCTCATGAAACATTTATTTAGGAGTTCTTTTTTATGTAAGAAAATTTTTGAATGAAATGTAGATTATTTTTCTCATGACAAGAAAATCCAATTCATCCCTTTTCTCATTAAATAAGTGCATTCATGTCCTCTTGAAAGTCTTTATATATTATGGATGCAGAAAGATTTATATGATAGCATAATTATTTTCAAGACCTTTTTTATTTAACTATTTTTTAGAATCAAGCAATTTAAAATATATACTTTCATTTTACAAATATTTTTTGCATATGCAATTTGATGAATATTTAAAGATAAATGTATAATGAGTCCAGACACAATGTTTAATTACAATGATTATTATTTAAATGATTTCCAATTGATGGATATAAAATATTTCTTTCATATTCTATCAAATGTTAACATATTTAATGTTTAAATACAAAAACCCTTTCTGTTTCTTGACCAGTTTTATTGAATTTCTTGTAGAATTAAAATTCATTGAAACGTATTATTGTTATATTTTTATTTTAACTGAGAGTTTAAAATACACAATAACCAACTTTCTTATTATGTGCTAAGTAATTTAACAAATATTAATTGAAATATGAAGCAATTTGTAATTCAATATATGTAGCATAAAGAATATAAATGTTACATTGCAGAAGATATCATTTTTCAGAACATTCTGTTACTAATTATTTAACTTTCAATACCATACACGATGATTAGTTATTTAGACTTAACACCCCAAAGTCGTAATTTTAAATGTAGGTTGAAATTTTTATAATGAATTTTTAAGAAATAAAGAAAGAATACTTATATTGGATAAGATATAAAACTAAATATAAAATCAATTTTATATTTACCTACGATTTTATAGACTAATGATAGAATAAAACCTTCAAAAAATTCCATTTTACTAAAAATACGAAGGGCAATTAGTTAACTATATGGTATTTCAATTATATTGTACAGACAATAAAAATTACTTTTTGATATTAATTAGATTTTTTTTAATTTTTTTTTTAACTTTTTTTCCATTATAATAAAAGCAAATAAAAATTCTGAGGAAATAAAGAGTTTCTATTTAATAATTGACAACACACAAACAATAGCAAAAAACTTTTTTTGTTTATTTATCCTACATTTTAATCATAACCATTCAAAATTAGACAAATTATTTAAGAGATAATACGCGTGCTTGAACACCATCTTTGACAGATTTTTTGGATTTGGTCCCTCAAGAGGGGTTAATGTTGAATAAGCACCTGAAATACAAAAAATAGAAATTAGACACATGAACAGCTAAATTAAAATTAAATATCATTAAGATTTATTAAAATTATTTAGTCATTTAGTTATTAATTTCAGAATCGCTGTTTTTCAAAAACAGACAGATTTGTTTTTAAAAACAATTAAAAAATAATTTCGTATAATATGAAGCAGTTTCATGAAATATAAATTATTCTGATATCATTAAAATGTATCTAAATATAAATATACCTTTGAATGAATTCCATTGTTCCAAATAGTTCTTCCGGATATTTGATATTAAATGCATATTAAATACATTCAAATCTTCATTTACTACGATTCCATCAATTAATATTATATATTTTGTTGATGAAAATATATCACAACCTAGAAACAATAAATTTAAAATAAATGTATTTTTACTTGTTTAAATAACTGCACTTGCATCTTGTAATTATTTTCAAGTAATAAATAAAATTAAATCTCTAAAGAAAGTGAAAATATATAGAAAGTCAAAATAATTATATGTCATATCTTTCACAAATCGTATATGAATCATTATTCAAATTATCTAAATCATGTTTTAATTCTGAGAAAGAAATTGAAAAAATATTAGAATAATCGAGTGTTTCTAAATATAAGAATACCATGTGTTTTAAATTATCTTAGTTTTTGTATAATATAATACGTTTTACAAAATACATAGAATAGCTTCTGTAATGATTAATTTAATAAAGAAAATTATCATAATTTTGTGCATCAGTGTTTGGATACTTAAATATCCTCTTCGTATATTTCCATATTTATAGCAAAAATTTAAAACTTTATAAGTAGAGCGACTGACGTAATGGTCATAACAACAAGCCATTGAACACTAAATAAAACTGCTTTAAATGAAACAACAATTGCTAAATGCATTTAAAAGCTCATAATTCTTTATTTTAAAAATATTTTCTTTTCTTCATCCAATACAGCGTAATAGATAGCTAAACATCTGAAAATAAATTATATAACATCTAAAAACACTTTGCATTTTGGTTTCTCTTGTAGGACATCACAATGAAGGAAAAGGAAAACTTTAAAAAAATCCGCCACACAACAGATTTGCTTGCAAAAATTTAACACCAACTCCAGTTTTCAAATGTGCCTGGAGTTGACATCAAAAGACTTTAGCCAGCATAGTACTACTATTAATAGTTATTATGCGATTTTTCTGTAAGACTTTCTTTACAAATCTTACACCTCCTTTGTAATTTTTTAATCTCCAAAAACATCTACATATTTAAAAATTTTTATTTTTTTTTTAAAAATTGCAACTATGTTAGAAGGTAACATTTAATGTGCACCATGTTTACTATAATACTTAATTACCATACGTATACAATAGTATTAGAAAAAATGTTGAGCACAAAATATTTTAAATAAATTAGGTAAAAACAAATTAGAAAGCTTTCACTCATGTACTTCTGCTTCTTAATTATAGTTCTTTGTTCTTTAATTTTTTTATTCTAGGAATTTACCATATTTAATAAAAGAATTCTAAAAAAATATAAAATATATAATTCTATTTCTTTGGTAATTGAAATTCGATAATCAAGTAATTTTTATAACAATCAAAACGCTTAGATAAAATATTATAATAATTTCTAAGAAGTTTTTATGATTAAAATATCAATCAGCTATATTAACAAACTAGTACAAAACATTCTAAATTTTAATAAACTAGTAAAAATATATTGACACTTTATTCAAATTTCTTTGTATAAATTGAGCTTCGAATTTTCTGAAATATTCAATCAAATTTATACGAATTTATATCAATAAAAGTAAACTAATATTTTGTATAATAAATAATAAGAAAATTGTACTTTACCTTATATTTGGTGATTCAGTTACAAAGGAAATTCAAACCTTTCAAAATTCTAAACACAAGCAACATATATAATTTCACGGAAACGAATGCAAATGAAAATAAATAATGGCGTCGTTTTAGAATAAAAGCAAACGATAATCCCACCAATTTGAAGCGCATGCGCAGTTACAAGCGATTTTCTCTCTCTGAATTTTACAGTAAAATTTACTGTAATCTTCAATGTTCTTGTTACAGCCATTTAAATAACAGTGATTTTTACTGTATTTCTTCCGTTTTTTTTAACAGTGTAGGACATAGCTGTTCAGAGCTCAAGGTCCTGGGTTTGATCCCAGCCACTGCTGAACAACCTGAGACGGATGTTGCATTTTTGTCTTTTGTATTCACGTCTATCGGGATGGTGCTTGGATATTTTCCGGGTTTCTTCCGTTGCGGAATATGAACATGGTTCATTTTCTATAAGAACTCTAAAAGTTTTAGGCCGTTTATGGATAGCAAACAGTTTTAAGCCTTTAAGTTGCAGTGTCAGAGGATATAGTTATACTTCCATAAACTAAACAGCAAATATACGTAAACTTAAAATTCACTAGCAAGACTTTACCAACCAAGTATTTCATTAAATCCGTCATTTCATTCAAACTTGGATATCTTAAAAGCGACTTGTACTCTATTGAGAATAATTTCTTTCCTATCTCGCAAGTACTGCAAGAGTTCAATTATTTAATATTGTAACAGCAAGTTAGGAAGAAAATTACTTTTGAGTCTTTTATGAAAACATTTTAAATGGTCGATCCTTTTTTAACTTGATGAGGTATTAAGAAATTTGAAACGTTAGAAAGCTTTATTGTTAATATTAGAATTTTTAAGTACTTTTTTTTACCTATTTTTTTATTTGCATTGCACAAAATTCCTTTGGAATTGGTAATAAATCTGATGACAAATGCAAATATAAAAAAGCATTAAATATGTAGTTTTTATAACTTGATAACAATTTATTTATAACTTTTTTTTTATTCTTTATTATATTTAGATTGCTTCTAATCAGTTTTAATGCACAATTTTTGTTGCATTTTGTGAATTTGCTTTTGTCCTGTATTGTTATTGTATAAGTAACGCGCGCTAACCAGTTGCGCCACTGAGGATTTTTTTTATTTATTTATTTTTATTTTATTTTATTTATTTATTTATTTATTTTCTTTTTGTTCTTGTATAATGCCCAGTTATGAAGATTTCCACCTTACAGCACTACAAGGAGGGGAAGTGACGGCATTTAATATAATAAGGCTCACAGTGGTATGCTATCATTGCCCAGAAAATGGGTCTTTGTTATTTAGAAACCAAAGGACTAGGCAGAAGACCCCCAGATTTGGTCTGTTACTCCCCAGAGGTATCATTTCACATGGAGGACATTGCGACTACAACGTATTTTACGTGCTCCGGACGCCTTTAGAAAACACGACGGATCTTAGATTGAGTAAGGATTCGAACTCACCACATTTTCATAAAAAGAACGTACGAAACGAAACGTACTTAAAGAAAGAACGTATATAAAGAACGTCAGGTCACTGTGGCAGTTGTTCTGAATTGTATTCGTGTTTTTCTATAGTATATGTGAATAACACAAATACTATACAAAAACTCGAACTAAAAAAATTAATAATGTTTTTCTAAATTCGAACAGACAACTTTATACTTTTTAATCTGAAAAGATTATTATTTGAAGACTATTATTAAAATTACAGATAGATGGTCCAGATAGATGGAAATAACTAGATAGATGGTCCAGATAATCAATATTAATTTGAATTAAAATGAAATTTTGAAACTAATTTTGAGTTTATCTGCAAGTACATTCTTCATTATTTATAAAGAGTAACTCATTATCTGAATATAAAACATGTGCATGCAAGAATTAATTAAGCAACTGTGTCATGGCTGCAGAAAATTGTTGATAAGGCGAAATGGAAGAAAAGAAGTCAAATATTCGTATTTCAGGACAAAAGTGCCTTAAGAATTTTGAATAATTAATCTCAAAGAACAAAGTTTTGTCACTAAGCACATGTGAGACTAGAATGAAAAGGGACAACAACCTATTATGTAAGTGAAACAATGACTTCTGGGCAGTTGCCACTGTGTTAATATAATTCCATGACTAAATAATCTCATCCATTAATGGAAATGCACATAATTAGCAGACTTCTGTTCATAAGGGTCAGAATTACGTGTGGGAAAATGGAATAACGTTAATGTAAAACATGTTAGGTATTTAATAATTACGAATTACGAATTATAATTGTGTGTAGGGGGATGAGTACAAGTAGAAATTAATAATATTTGCAAATTCTAATGAAACATTTTACAAATATATGCTATGCAAAAAATGAATAATAAATAAATGATTTGTATTGTTAATCATATCAATATATTCTTAAAAAATGTATTTTTCATTGATGGAAAATTAACATTAATAGCACAATGTATTTACGAGGGTCACTCTGAAATTTTTTAGATACAACTATGTTTTTAAAGTTATACTTACAATATTTTAGGGAGGTTCAAAGTAGTCTCCTCCAGTATCAATGCACTTTTGTAGACGAATTTTCCACAGATGAAATGCCTCAAGGCATTCATTTCTTGGAATAGATGAAAAAAATGTATTTATAGCCACATCAATCTCTTCTTTTGAATGAAAACGACGTCCACATAAGTTCTTTATTAGATTAAAGAATAACCAAAAGTCACATATAGCTAGATCAAGTGAATACGGCGGATGTTCGATTACTTTAATTTGTTTTTGTTTAAGAAACTCAACTGTTAATCCGGCTGCATGTGAAGATGCATTGTCATGGTGAAGCATTAGTCCCCTAACATTCAGTTCTTGTAGAATTTCTGGAAGACATTTAGTGGTATACCAATTTGCTGTTACTGCTTTCTGTCCTTCCAACTTGATGGCTTTGACCAATCCCGTACTTCTGAAGAAAACGGCATACATCACTTTTTTCAGTGTGCTTTGTTTTTTCACCATTGTTGGCGTGGGATCATCTTCAAAGACCCATATTTTGCTTTCTTGACGTGGTTGAACGTCCAAAAACGGTATGTACATTTCATCACCTGTTACAATTTTAGAAATGATGCGGTGGTCACCATCATTTAGCAATTTAAAAGTTTCTTTACTAATTCTGATACGCTCCTCTTTTTGGTGCTCAGTTAGATAATGGGGAAATTTTTTCATACTACTTTTTTCCTATGTAATTCTTCATGAATGATTTTGTGTATGGCTGCGAATCTAATGTCAAGTTCCTTCTGTATCATTTGATAGGTACAGCGATTATCATCCATTAACATTTTTTGTATGACAGACACATTATCCGGGATTACTGCCGACGGCGGCCTTCCTGTGTGTTCTTCATCCTAAAGAAAATTGAGACGTCTTCTAAATTCTTTAAACCATCTGAATACAGTAGCACAAGCTGGAGATTCATCACCAAATGCTAATTGCAACCGTTGAAAGCATTCTTCTTGATTTAATCC
This sequence comes from Latrodectus geometricus, assembly GCA_026290005.1. Taxonomy (NCBI): domain Eukaryota; kingdom Metazoa; phylum Arthropoda; class Arachnida; order Araneae; family Theridiidae; genus Latrodectus; species Latrodectus geometricus. The sequence continues at coordinate 10,893 of JAPDSC010115359.1, forward strand.
TGCTTTAAAATCGTAGAAAATCATAGCGCGAAAATGTTCTCGCGTCAACTCCATTTTCTCCTCTGTTTAAAATTTATTCTACGCTAAACAAGTTGAAGTAAGTCAGTAAAAAATCCTCTTCTGTGTTAAAATACTTTGTATTTTAAAATTAAACCGTTATTTTTATTTTGTAAATTCTTGTCTGCGCGTATCTCAAAAATTTCTGAGTATCCCTCGTATAATAAGTCATATATTTCTATATTTACACATTATTATTAATATTAATTGTCCCTTAATAATAATTTATAACTTATTAATAAGTTAATAATACATACTTTTCTTAATTATGTACATAACTATAGAAGCCTAGTGGCTTCCAGAATAAAATGAGTGCAAAATTTTCGAGAAAAAAATCACATAAAACAATAACATTTTTTTTTACGGATATTTACATTTAAGTTAACTTTGCTAAAAACACTGTTTTGCACAGCATAATGCGGTCACCCGTATAAATTATCTAAAAACAAGTCAAATTAGGTCTCGAACGAAATGAAATTCCTTTCAAATACGAAGTCATTAAGTATTGAAGTTGGGTCTCTTCTCATACATTTTCCAATTGATTTCCCGTTGGCGGTATATTGGGGAAACTAAAAACATGTTTGCTGCAGTAAACAAAAACAATACTTTTTTAAATCAAAAACATCATTACTTTTCTTAAAAAATTATGTTAGTAGAATTTAGAAAAAAGTGTTGGTCCTATGCTGCATTATTTTTTCTGTACTCCCGGTGGTCAAGCTTAGATCACATTTTTGAAAGCAGATAAATAACTATCTTCGTTCTTGAAGCGAGTAAAGCTCTGAAACGATGGAGATGTTGGTATGGGAAAATTTACATTGAATTCAAATAAGTTCTTATTACGGTTTAAATGAATAAGTAAAGCCTTAACAAAGTTTCAGAACGAAACATACCTTTTGTTTCAATCTAGCCATACACCAACATCTTGATATAAATTTCCCTCTATTCAATATTCCTATTTTCTATTCAGCTCAATATAAAAAATCGGGGCATAAATGTAAGTTTTATTTATATAAATATATCAATCGCAATAAGAAGTATAATCTCTTGTGAGAATTTCAAGAACAATCAAAAGTATTTTGAAAATAAATAAGACAGTAACAGCCTAAGCCTGTTTAATATCTTAGCTGTTTAAGAAAACTAATAGAACCATATTTTGAAGTGATTGGCAAACAATCTCCTTCAAGATTTTATCTATTATTATTTAAAAAACGAAATAATAAGAAATTTTTTTCTACACTTAAATATATTTCCAAATTTATGTGAATTTGAAATTTAAGTTAAAAAAAATTGCTTGTTCACTTCAAAAAATTGTTTATATACACTAAAATCTGTCAGAATGTTTTTTTTTTGTGTAATAATTTTATACTTAAGCTAGTAAATTAAGTTAGTATGTTACTAAGAACTAATAAATTAATGTAATCATTTGAGTTCTTAATTATGTGTTTCGTTTTGAGTATTTGCAATGAAGAGAATACTTCACTGTTAGGAAAGACCAATGGTTGTTGATGCAAACTGAAATTTTACGTTTCTGCATGAAATTTAAAATCATTTTATTATAACTTAGTCTCTCTTCTTGAATAAAAACTTTGTATTATTACTTTGAAATTCCCTTGGCTCCACCATCATAGCATTTGATTTTCTTTTTTTTTTAACATTTCATATTTTTTCTCGTTTCTAAGGGAACCAATTTAAGAAAAGGCAGAATTGTGGTGACAAGAAAATGTTCTATATGACAGATAAGTTTGGTCAATGCAATCGCATTTTCTATTTCCAGTTTGCTTAGAATATGCTAGAGAAGTGAATAGCTTCAGTCAAAAATTAGATTCTTATCAAAATATGTAGAG
>JAPDSC010115363.1:0-13826 GCA_026290005.1 Latrodectus geometricus
ATATATATATATATATATATATATATATTCATTAGACCTTGCATCTTTGATACAGTTAATAAGTTTCTATTCTTTTACCACATGAAGGAGAAATTTACTTCAGTAAAGGAAATTTTTGAAGACTTCTACGTTATCAGTCATGAGTTTTTGGATAAATGTCGATGCGGTAAAACTGCTCTTTCTCATCGATAACAATATCGATGGAATGATCGATTCTCTCTTTCTACGAAAGAGTATCTCTTCGAGTTATGCTTAGTAATCAAGGTTCTCCAAGCACTTTAGCTAACCAATAATAAAAAGGATTGTCTCTGATGAAAGTTGGAATAAAGACACACACAGTAAGGGAAAAAATCCGCCATCTAGTCCTTTCTTATGTTTCTCTGGGTATATCTTAATTTTGTTTATTTAATACTTTTCTGTATTCCGTGCTCTTTCTCTCCTTCCCCAGCAGGCTTGACATCAAATTTCAAAGTTACCGAATTTTTTATTATGAAACCGTATATACTATTTTTTATAACACCAAGAAAAATTTGAAAGATCTATTTTATTTCATTTTGTTTTAAGTTCTCGCTGTGTAATGTAAATTTTATTTTACTTATAAATATTTTTTTCCAAAATATCATATAAAATAAACTTCAGAAATATATCTTTTCAAATTTTTATGAAGAAAAATTTCATAGTATGTCATTTACATTTAATGTAAAATCATTATACGTATACTTTGAGATTTGTGTGTAATTTCAACTAAAATACAAATAGTCAACAATATTCTCCAATAATCTTGTAAGTTGCGTTTGTGTATCAAGGTTATACTATAACAATACTTCAAAAATAATTTTGAAATTTCTTACAGATTAAACTTCAAATTGTTTGACTGCAATAAAATGCCTTTATTTTCATAAAAATGCATTTTTAAGTGAAAATTAAAGTTTTTTGATAATAAATAAGTCGTAAATTAATTCAAATTAAATATCCTTCTTTTAATTTTGTAGATTATGATAAAGAAAAAAAATGGGGAAAAAATACTAGCTGCTGCTGATGACTTTCTTGATGCTATTAAACTGGAAACTAATTCCATTTTAAAGTTCATGCATTTTTCAACACTGTCGATTTTGAATAAAATTTCATCGTGAATTATTCAGAAATGTAATTTAATGAACATGAAAAACCATCTGTGCAGACGAATTAGCATTAAAATGACCTGTTACTTTTCTTCTAATTTCAAGCCTGCAAATAAGAGACATGGTTCGGGAGGATCATGCAACATCTGCTGAGGCAGCTGTTTTTGACACTGACGATATTTGCGCCATCTATTTTTAAAAAAAGTAATTATAATTTTAGCATAACACATTACTGCAAATTGAATAAATAAATAAAATCTTCTTTTTAACAGGACAAATTATAAAACGGTAACTTCCTTTTTAAGAAAACGTTATAAGTGAAAAAGGAATAATTAATAATCTAATTGCTAATCGAATATTGCAGTTTTCATGATTTATAAGAGACATTAGCTGTCATCTATAATAAAATTTAATCTCAGTTTACTTTTTAAAGTTAAGTAAAAAAAAAAAAAAAAAAAAAAAAAAAACAAAGAATACATTTTTCTATTTTTTGAAAATGCTTGGTATAGTTTACCCTTTTAAATTTTTTATTTCATCACTATCAAAATATTGCTAAACTGTATGAGAATAATTTATTTTTATTATTTTTTTTTGTGTAATTTTAAAAAGAATCTCAAAGTGTGTATTTTTTCTGCATTGATAAAGCTGCATTTAATTATTTTTTTTAAAACAATCCTAAACATAAATTATATGAGATTTAAATATTTATAATATAAATGTATTATATCTATTTAAATACATCCGGCAGTAAAAAGGTACTTTCTTAAATTTTATGAATCTTTTTTTTTATGAATTCGTTTCTTTTTCTACATTGAATAAAGTAAATCGAAAACTTTTTAAATGACTCATGTTTTCCGTCCACTTTGTTGATGATGGTAACGTGTTATCTTTGTGCATTTCTATTACGAAAGTTTTTCTAGGTTAGGTTCTATTTTCATGATGAGAATGATTGGAAATTGCTTGCATTTACGTACAATTTTTGTTATAGTAAATTGGAAATGGCTAATTGAAAAATCAATATTAATGCTAGAAAAATTGTCTTCTCAATCCAAAGTTTTTTCTCTTTTATTTCTCTCCTTTTAATGGAGCATTAAACATGCATTATGTAAACAAACTACCAATATTTTGTATATATATATTTTTTTATTTTATAAAAACTTTTCCTTTTATAGAATTTTTCGTAATTGAACTTCTGTATTAACTGATGATAATTATTATAAAGTAATGAATTTTATCTGAATGATTTTAATAAAAACAAAGTTTGACTAACATTCTTTTATATTTTTGAAAAAATTATTAGCATTAAAGTAATTTTGTTTTAGGACATCTTTCATTTATTGATTGCGTTATGAAACTTCTTTTCGTATCGAATTACATTTGAAGAATTAGTTTAATAATTTTGTTTCTAAAGTTTAATAAACTTTTTAATGTTATAACCTTTCTTTTTCCGTATTTGAAACTTTTATTTTCTAATATAATTAAATAAACTTTGTTGACTTAAATTACTGTGAATATGTAATCTAAATGTTTTTAATAATTTATTGACTTTATAATGAATGAAAATATAATATAATACATTTTTTAAGCTAATATATTTTGCACAGAATTTAATCAATATTTTTCTTGTCTTCCATAAATTTCTTTTAAATAAGAGTAGAAATTAACAAATTTAGTAAATACATTTCTTTATCTTTTTTAACGTAATTTTTTTCTTATGTTAATAGTGATGACTTTTTTCAAATCCTACTACTATAATTCTCTTTCTCTCTCTTTATATATACATATATATACCTGGTTAAATTTTCAATTATTAATAAAATACTTTTTATTTATCCTCTGAAGTTCAAATACATTTTTTTAAAACTTGGGGTAGATAACACTAGACATTAATATGGTTTTTTAAACATTAATTAAATTTACGTAATTAATTTTATTTTTATATGGCAGAAAATAAAATTTAATTATTTTATTAAAATTATTAAGTAGTTGTACTATGTATTGGCTCCAATATCTCTATTTTTACATTTCTTACATTCTTAAATTTATTTATTTTTATTATTTTATCAAAGTATATGTCTTCCTTTGAAAATTTAACTTTCAATTTTGAAATAAATTAGAAAGAAAAAGATGGCAAATGTATATGCTTGTGAAAGAGAATTTTTTTTCTAATTTAAAAAAAATAAATGAAAATTATTAATAACGGACTTTCTGCAATATAGTGAAATGAAAAATTTGTCTTGCAATGGAAAAGTTGGTAGAGCTTTGGCATTCTTGTTTTCTGATCGAATATCTCCGAACTTTAAAAGTAATCGAAGTAATTAACTAAATAAAGAAACTGGATTAATGGTATAGACCTTGTTTCACAAACAGACAATGCGAATTTTGATAATAAGGTAACTAAAATAATGGTGACATAAAAGGGAATTGATTTAAATTTTTTTTATATATTAACTTTTCGCAGTATTTTTGTTAAAAGTAATTCATTTAAAATATTAACATTGTAACATAAAAACATGAAATACTATTGAGAAGAAAGTAATAAATTAAATTGAGTATAATAAACAATTTTAAGTAAGGTAAAATGAAAAATCATTCAAAAAATTAGGTTTATCCACCTTAATTTTCCCTTTAGGTGTTTTTATAAACTCATCAATATTTTATATTGTTAAACTGGATTGATTTACTATAAAAATATAAGAAATGCATTTAGCTAAGTATTCTTCTTTGCGTACAGTAGAATGACATTGAGAAATTGATATACCTGGTATATTTTCTAATTAAAGATAAAGCTTTTTTCTTTATTGATATTCAGTCATTCTTCTCTGTCCTAAGTTTGATGAATGGCTGAAAAAATTGTAAAGGGTTTTGAGATGCTGAAGGCTGAAACGGTTGTCCACAATTGTCAGAATTATTATTAATATTAAATTTAAATGTTCATCTGTAAATAATAAATATATTTAAGTATTAGTGATAAAAATCTTACACAAGCTATTAAGGTTAATTAAAAATGTATGTACTATTAAAAAATCTCAAGTTAGAGAACTTAAGTTCTCTAACTTGCCAATATAATACAGATTTTAAACTATTTTCTCAAATGTCGTTCATATTTCTTAAATAAACTAATTATTATATTTTAGATTCAAATTATCATATTTTTAGTCTAAATTAGTTTCAACAATTTTGGTTGAATGCTAAAATATTTCAATAGTAAAATTTTTACTCAAAACAGGATACATGAAAAATAAACTGTTATTTATTCGTCCTACACGTTAATCAATTATTATTTTCTATATAACATGTATTATCTTCTAGATTTATTTTCTTATGAAAATATTTGTAAAATTAAAAACCTTGACTTATAAGGTTATTTATTAAAGATACACGTTTACAAAAAGTTTCTAAAAAGCTTATAAATTTATAAGACGTAAGGAATCTTTCATTTATAAATAGTTCTAAGATGGATAAAAAATTTTATTTATATAATTCATGTTTATTCATCTTTATTCATGAGTAATTTTTATGCTACAATAACATTACATTACATTCTTAAACACGCATTTGAAAAAGTTATAATGGCAAAACACAATGTCTTATGTACTTTTTAATAAAATCAAATACGGCGGTAAATTCTCAAATGAAATATTTATTTTGTTAAAAAAATATCAAATTCAGAAGAAAATACCTAAATTAGAAACTCTATTTTTATGACTTTTCAAACTGTGTTAACTATATTTTATAAAACATAAAAATTTCATGAAACATTTTATTCATATTTATCTTGATGATTATGGTACAAAATGCTGATAGAAAACAAAAATTAATTTTTAACAACTGAACATTTTTTGCTTTGCTCTTAATTATTTTTCGAATCTATTTTTAATAAGTAATACAAGGCGAAAAGAATTTAATCTTAAAATTATTGCCGTATATTTAATTATTAAATTCCTTTGAGAATTAAAAAAAATTGTTTGACTGAAAATACTTTATTCGAAAAAAACAAGATATAAATCTATATTATCCTGAAACATATAAACCATTTATACATTTTATTTTCTTATATTACAATTTAATAAAACATATGTTGATAACTCTAACTACTTAATTATGTATTTTATGTCTGCAGAAATATTTTCAATAAAGTAATTAAATTTACTTTTAAAACATATATCTAAAGTTAAATTTGTAAGCTGATTAATACTAAAATATTTTGTATCAAGAATATATACTTAGAGCAAATTTAGGTACATCAATTTTCTTAAAAATATTCATGCAAGAGTTGTTAATTTCAATTAGATTAAATTATTCACAAAACATGCAATTCCAAAGAGATTTGAAATAAACGAGTGATAATATTTTTATAAAAGTCTGAACTGGAGTAAAATCAAAATAAACCTCGAACAAATTTTATTAAAGTTTAACTTTCGTGTTACGCATAGGAAGAAAGTAATATTTCCAAATATACAGAATGATAAAAGGATGTTTTTTAAATCATCAAAATTTTTCCTAATGTTGGCTTATGAGTATTTACGCACGGGAATTTTTAAGAAATTATATTTCACATTTAACATTATCAATTTAAGTCATTAGGGAATTTACTAATTATATAGATAAGAAGACATATCAAATAATGATACAGGTACTTCTGGAAAATATCTGATTATAAAAATTAATTCTAAATTATGGGACTCTTTTATCTACATAATGTAACTACAAATTTTTGAAGTTTTATTCAATAAATAGGAATTTATTTAAATGACTGTAAATCAGTATAACAAAAAAAAAAAATGAATTTTAATGAAACAATAAATTAAAATGTTATTTAGAATATTTTGATTATTTTTTATTAAATAAAATATTATTGTTTTTTAAAAGGGCAAAAACCACCCAACTTTGAAATAATATAAAAAAGCAATAATGAAAAAAAGCATTCATAGTTTACAATTTTTACCTTGAAGAATGTGTTTCATGAATTTTTTGCAAAAGTGTGTTAAATCTGTATATGCTTAAAAATCTTTAAAATACAAATTTCTTTTTCTATATTACTTTTTTCTCAACATTGTTTTAAGAAAAATCATTTGTTTTATGCATTGATTCATGGAAGGTACGTTAAACCACTAGCTTCTATATTATTTGAATTTTTTTGTTTTAGTAATTTAAAAGTTTTAGTATGGAAATTTGCTGAAATGTATAAAAGAGTCGATTTAATTATTTTGATAAAATTTACGTTTCAAGTTCTTTTAACAGTAATATCTCGCATAACATTTTAAATGGAAATTTATGAATTCGGAAATTTTCCTTTCATATAATTTAAAAATAATATTACTATATTTTTGTGCTTTCGTAAATTAAATTTCAAACAACATACAATGTAAGTTACAAATTTTCGAAACTACATTTTCTTTAAAACAAACTTAAATAGAATATTTTGGAAAATTCAAACACATAAGATTTTTGTACAGAGAAACAAGATAAATGTAACATGTTTTCCCTTTTCCTTTCTTAAAACGCGTGTCTTGATATACCTTTCATGTTATATTAGAAAGGAAAAACACTGATGAAGAAAGATGACAGTAAGATAAATTACATTAAATTTACATTGTATCCAAAAGCTAACTTCGTTTTTGAATATTTTTTAACAATTTTTGGCGTCTTCACAATTTTTGAATAACTATAAATAATTCTTTCTTTTATCAACAAACATGGGTAAAGATAATACTAATCAAGCTATTTGAAATGAACAATTACTATCAGAATTAAAACTTTGAGTTCTGTAATATATGTTCTGCAGGCATTAAATTTAATTAATAACATTAGTAGTGTAAAATAATTTCCATATAATAAACTTTGTTGCAATATCTTTTTTTATATTTAAAGTTTTTTCTGCTTTAAAGTCTTGCGAAAATTCATTTGATTTTCATTTTACAACAGGAATTATGATGGAATTTCTCTTTTTTCCATAAAAGTTTGTATTCTTTTTCTTGTTACCTGTTTTAAAATAACATAAGATAAATGTCCTAGAATATTAAATAACAATTAACGATGTTATCCCTATTTAATATTTTCTATGTCTAAATTAATCACACTATTAATAATTCTTGAAACACGTAAAGGGCGTTAGGACAGAATATCATCTATTTTAATATTCGCTATCAATTTAATAAAAAGTTGTGCAGTTTATTACAAAGTAACAATCACAAAAAATAATCTTTTTTTTTTAAATTTAAATAAAATTTAATCTTTATAAATATTTTATAAATTTATACTTTTGAGAGTATTCTTATACATTATAATATTCATCATAGTAAATGCATAGTTAAAATAAAAAATACTATATAATCTATAATCTTACTGAACATTAAATCATCATAAATAACAATGAGAAAAATATTAAGTAGTGAAATGTAAGCTTCGCAAAATTGCTAAGAATTCAATTTCTTTATGCAAAAATATTCAATAAAAAGTGTTAATACAAAAATAGTAATTTAACTACTGATTTTAGCAAAATTTGTTCTTTAGTTTAAATTTTTGGTTATTATTAAGTTAGACCATACATATTTTTTTATTTAATAATTACTTTATTATACTTTTTTTATTTTATAGTTTAATTACTTTGGTTAATTGACTGAGTAAACGACAGTCGAGTGCTTTTATAACATTAATGTGTTATAGCATCAATATGCTTCATTTTGTTCGGTTACTATAGTCCATTTGTGCCTATGGTTGCGTTTACCATCAAAAGTAATTTTGAACTACAGGTAATTCATTGTGTCAAAGACAACACTAAGACCATTTCTTTTTACCTGCTTGTTACATCAATGGTAAGATATTAAAATATTCATATTTTAATGTTCATAACTGTCTCATAACGACAATCTTCGGAAAGGAGATTAGATCTTATGTTGTATTATGACATTAACAACATAAAAATATGCCCTGAGGTATTTATTCAGTTTTGTCATTAAATAATAAAAATAACTATATATTTTAAAGACTTAAAAAGATAAAATATTTTGGCAGTGAAACATTTAAAAAAATTTTCCACTTGAATGGCAATTGAAAATAACTTTGAACATTATACCAATGAAAATATTTATTGTTGTAATGTTCCAATAAACATTTTGTATGTATTAATTATGTATTAAATTTTATTTTTACGAATATTTTAGATTTTGATTTTAAAGAAGCGTCGAATAAACTTTGAAGTTAACTTTGTACACAATTTTTGAAGATTAGTATGCTAAAATATTTTATAAATTAAAAAATAAAATAATTGCTTTTTTAACTCTCTTTTTGCATTCCTATTTTGCATCTGTTTCTTTATATATTTTATGAAGACGACAACTATTTCTGAGAATTATACGTTAATTTCATTATACCTTTAAATTACATTTTTATTGCAAATTTTATTTTTATTAAATAGGTTAATATATATTGGTATTGAAAACGAACTTAAGAAATAAAAATAGACGGTCTTATCAAATATAAAATCTTATCAAATATACTCTTTAAACAATTAATTAAGACCAAATGTTAAGTGTATGTTATATGGAAAATATCATACCTATTACAAGGTAGAATAAAATTAATTTTATAATTACTGAATGTTATTCAGGGTTATAAAAGATGCAAATTCAGGCAATAAGTTTTAAAATCTTATGTTTGACATAAATTATAAAAATATGTTAAGGTTAAAATGTGTCACATCAAATGAAATTTCATTTTGTAAATAATAATTCTAAATGAAATAAGCATTTTTTTCAGGAGCAATTATGTAATGACTTAAATAAATATCAATTATGCAATGACGTGAATGAAATGAAGTGAAAAGAAATATGCTACAATTTTCTTTTATTCATCATTCCCTTCAATAGGGTAATTCATTTTTTACGAATGATCACGCTGTACTCTAGTTGTAATTCTTTCTTTTTGTATTGTAGGTCCAAAAATATCGCAAATGATGAATTCTGATTTTTGGAATTACTCATAGCTGCACGATTTCCTTTCTTTTTTGTACCATTGGAGAGTTTAAAAAAATGATTTTTGAAATCGTATCCAAGCTGTCAGGTTCTTCTATTATAGAGAAACTTTGGGACGGCAGCAATGAAGCGAGGAGGAAAATGCATGGAAAAAGAAAAAAGGAGAAATAAGCTACAATTTCGATGTCTGGATTTGGTTTTGTTTTCATGTTTTCATTTCTTGAGTGAAAAAAACGTATTTCCTGGAGCGTGTAAGTAGTTTTTGGCTAGGTACCTATTTAAAAATAAAATGTTTGACCAGAATTGTCACTTTTGTGACAATATAAAACCATTGGATGTAAAAGTAATAAACAAGTTCATGAAATATTTTTGGGTTATTTTAAAAATAATTTTGGTTAAATGAAAAAGTAACTACTGTATGTAAAATTAAATTCTACTCTATTAAAATACTGAAACCACGAATATTTCAAAAGCTTTCATAATATCCGAGTTTTTTTTTGTATGAATATCTGACATGAATTGATTTCCTAAGAATATTGTTTATAAATTTCTGAAATATTGTACTATTATTTATTAATCGTAATCTGTTAATTTTATGTTAATTAAAGAAAATAAGGGGTAACTGACTAACATGCCTAATAGAAAGTGGATATAACAATCTAGACAGTAACAAATAGCTTACTTTACAGACAATGTACTGAAATAGAAAAGAATCTACATTTGTAGTCTGGAGTAATATTTTATCGAGGCATATCGTTATTATTCTGTAGGCTTATTATTAATATTCTGTTTAAATATTCAATTAGTATTTCAAGCAACTTCATAATATTACGGAAATGCTTATATTTTAAATTGTTTTATGCAAATAAACTAGTTTGAATTAAATAAATTGTTTTGGATTAAAAATTTTATTTGTTTAAAATAAAACTTAAAATTTCAAATGATGAAAACTAAAATTATTGCTAAAATACAAATTTTAACTTTATGTACAATATTTTTTGAACGTATATTATTTAAACTTATGAAACAGTAAAAATATAAGAGCCACAACAAAAACTTATATATTAACCTAGCTGAACTCCATGGGAATATATTTTTCAAAAAGAATAAATTTCTTTCATTAAAACAATTTCATGCATCTTAAATTCTCAATACTATTCTGTGACTTTAATTAGAAACTAATTACATTTTTAAATAGTTCAATTTTGGAAATATTTTTCAGATATATTTACCTTTATAAAATTTAAATTATAGAAAATGGACAATAACAAAATGTTGAAAATATTAGTAAAAAGAAGTAATAAAATACGAAACTCATTTTACTTTATTTTTTCTCATCTCCATCTGTGGCCTTCTTATAAATATCAAACTAGCTAAAGTGTATTAAATTTTAACTAATGGGAGTGGTAATGTACACACAGCGACATTTCTTTATTATGGATACAGTTAACACCATTTCATCAATATTTCAGTTATCGTAATATATTTCTCTTCTTAGAGCTACATGTACAAAATTTTACAGATGGAAATACCTCCAATAAAATATTGTTGACATAGCAACAATAGGAAAACATTTAGAATCATTGTATAGTAAATTTCAACACAGTACATTACATTTTATTGCTTAATATATTGTTTTCGTGTATCAAAAAATGTATAATTTAATGCAATTTAGTCAGAATGATTGAACTCCGATAACATTTATGCATAAAATGAATAAAATTCAAAGAAAGAGAAAAATGTAGTTGTGTTTAAGGTAAAAGAAGAACAATAGATAAGTATTTAAAAGTTTTTGTTTACAACTTTTTAGTTTTTACAATTTTATTTACTCTACACATACAGACACATTATTGGTTATTTTCTTATAGTTTTTTTTTACAATTATAAAAAAAAGTAAATATTTTTACATAAATTAATGTTTTTGAAAAGACAAAATTATTTTGTTTTTTACGATTTTAACAAAAACCTTAAAAAACGTTCTTACTTGAAATGGTGTTTATTTCTGATTAGAATAAAATCTGTGAAGATCACAAACCATTGATATCTTTCTTGAAATCCACATACAGTAAATTTTAATTTCATTTTACTTGTACTTTTAAATTAAATGAGCTGACTTGTACATTGTCAAATACAGCTTTAATAATTATGCTCATCAGTAACATTAGTCTACGAAATTTCTTTATAATAATACATGAGTCTCGACAAACTGAATTTTAATCGATGAGCTGAATAATATATGAAAATATAGGTTGTACTTAAGAGTAATTTTGGTATATTTTTCTAGTATATATGGTTTGAATAGCACAAATTCTTTTAATGTAGTACTTAATAATTTTGGCATAGTTGCTGTGTAAACTATCAGGCCAATATCTGAATTTTTTTGGCAACTAAGAAATATTGTCAAGATGACATAATTGTGAAGCTATAAATTCCTGAAAAGGCAATCACAATTTGACAGTCACTTTCCGTCAAATATTTATGTTTTAATAAGTAACTTTATGTTAACAAAGGTTTCACTAAAAATACCTAAATGATTTTAGAACATAAACATTTTTTTTGCCGGAAAATAGTATGTAACAAAAGTATGCATAGAAGAATTTCTTGATTAATTATCCAAAACCAGTAATCAATAACATTCCACAACTTTATAAAATCGGGATGATGAATGTGTTTGATTACTTAAATATAAGGCATTCTTTAGTAATGATTGGTGAGAAAACTTGTACAATATGTACAATACTCTTTATTAGTGAACTAATCTTTTGTGTCTTTTGTTTTCATTATGTATAATGCACATTATTTTTCTTCCTAATTTATCTAATCATTTAACATTATTTAGTATAGTAAATCAATAAGAATCAGACATTATGATTCAAAATATATATAAATATATATATATATATAAATATATATATATATATATATATATATATATATATATATATATATATATATATATATATAAGAATTTCACTAAAATATTATTCATTTCTACACGTTTTTTTCAAACCTTACAAGATTCCAAGAAGTAAATCATTCATGTTTAAATTTAGATATTTATTTAACAGTAATTATTAAACAGTGCATGTAAATCTGATAAATCTTTGGAAGCAAATTTATTATTAATTAAATTCCAAGAAAATGGTCTTTTTTAACATGTGTATTGCATTTGTATAATTCAACATTGATTGATATTGAGTTTCGTACTAAATGGTACTAGTTACTTTAAATAAAATTTGCTATAGGACGATATATATTTTGAGAAATTATTTAATTTCTTATTCACATATCATTAATGTTTTGACATTTTATTTTAAAAATGTGCCATAGTTTGTAATTTTCAAGTTGTTATATCATTGTAGTAGATTTTAATCCGGAGAAAAATGTTAGCACATTTTTCAATTTTCAGTGTTTATATTAATATGCAAAAAAAAAAAAAAAAAAAAAAAAATTCTGTGAAGTCTGAAAAATTCTGAAAAATTCTGTGAAGTCTATGTAATTAAGATAACTAAGAAATAATTTTATTAAGCTGAATATTTACATATTATTTGATAATTATTTACGATATTAACATTTGATATTTTACGTTTTATTATAATTTCAACATTCATTATAACATTTTCGTATTAAAATCAAAACATTCTTTTTTATTTACATCTGTCTTTTTTATTGTTGCCCATTCACTTCTAAATAAAAATTACAAAATATTTTTGTTGCATTCATTTAGTGTATAAAATTTTAATTATAATTCTGTAATATTGCTATTAGATAAAATTGTTAATACTTAGATATTTTGGAAATAATTAATATTAACTTATCACATTTTGACTCTTACTGTCACACTTTGACATAATTATTATGTCAACATAATTATTTTGACAATATTAATACTAACTTATTACATTTTGATTATTACAGTCAAATGAAAAATGATGGTTATCTTTCATTACTGAATCACTCATCTTTTTTTCTGTGTAGTTTACTTAAACTTCTTCTTTGTTTAATTTTAGAATTTGGTTTCAACTTTTATTCGACAGTGTAATCCTTCTTGAGTTTTTGTTTTGACTGCTGAGTTAGCCGCCAAATAGTTAGAACTCTGGGAATTTAGTTCAACTAACCGTGGGATTTAATCTCACCTCAAGCTACGTATTTGTTGTGGTTCGGAATCCTTTTTAATCTACAGGACCCAGTCTCGTGTGCAAAAAAAATTACTATTGAGTAATAAAGAAACTATGCAGATCTATTTTCTGTGCACATATGTTGGAATTCATTACTTCCCAAAACTTTTCTAACGTTCCTATCTGCATCATGTGGTTTCTTTATTTTTACTTCTATATCAAGGAATATTTTATAGTTGATAAAAAAATCCTAAAAGCATATGCATTACGGATATAGAAATTTGAGTGATAACAGTTTATAGAATCTACAGTTATGTTCAATATTACGTGATATATATAACTACATATATAACTTGACACTTTACTGAAGTTTAATTATTGCCGAAATCGTTGATTAGCATATTTTACAATGTATTTGTACAGTAAACAAAGAACTTTTAGTGAAATATGTAAGTTTAGTAATTAGTTTACTTGAAAATCAATTTCATGAAACTGATATTTCATATACTATAATCAATATCTACATTATAATGGTGATTTGTAAAATGTTCAGTAAAATGTTAACTATAAACAAATCTCTCTTTCTGTATATATATATATATATATATATA
>JAPDSC010115363.1:13926-35563 GCA_026290005.1 Latrodectus geometricus
ATATGAAGTACATTTTACTACTTCCCCTTAAATACATAAAATACATAATTATGTGGCGTAGTGTGTGTAATTATTTTAAATTACATTACCGTTTTGGATTAAAATAATTTTTATCAAACAAACGTGTTTGTACTTTTAAAGAACCAGATTCTTGCATTATTAAAAATAGAAATCAGGTTACTTTTTTGTTGGTAAAGGAATTGAATTAAAATGTGCGAACTTTAGAAAGTTTTTTTTTCTATATTGTAATTAATCATAAAATTATATCATGATATTTCTGTAGAAATTCTTTTATAACACTTTTCAATTTTAGTATGATGGAAATTATGAGGAACAAATTTTTCCTTAAAATATTAACATCACTTCGTTTTGTTATCGCATAAAAGATTTGACTGAAACAAGTATATGCATATAAAGATTTAAAATGTCATATTTTTATGCTTTAAAATACACTTTTTCTTTTAGGGCTACTTTCATGTATATATAATCTTATCAATGCTGCATTCAGTTTTATTTCATTCAAAGGGAAAAGATCATTTCTCCATTACTGTTAATCACTTGGTTTGTAAATCAAATATTGCTTCCACTGAGTAAAATACTTATGAATACCATTAATGTATCATTAAAGGGTAATAACTGCAACTGTAATCACATCTCATTTAGGAAAATTAGAATAAACTAATATCTTTTCAGCAGAGTAAATACATCTATCAGATGATTATCACTTTCAAACGTGGTTTATCGCACAAAATTTTACGTAATATCCAAATAATATGAATTAAGTTAGGAATTTCCATCGAGAAGTATGAACAGTCTTAATCCATTTGCTAAATGATTTCATACGCAATAAATAGATAAAGAAATAAAGATGCGCATTCGTATCAGAATATATCGAATAAGGACTTCATTTATCTAGAATTAACCACATCCTAATTTTAGAGGAGTCCTTATCTCTGCCATGCCGGCTAATGGGGAATCTATTAAGCTAAGAGATGAATCTCTTATTTATCATATTAAGTGACGTGTAGGATTGACTAACATTGAATATGGAGATATAAAAGATCATTACATGAGATGTTTAGATGATTTTCAGGTACATCATTCTATCTCGAAAACCTTACGTTTAAATTTAGTCATTAAGATTAATGAATGTTCGTTGTAATAAGTTATATATATATATATATTCTGAAAACATTGTTTAATTATCATACATACTCAAGACTCCTTTAAATTTCATGAAAAATTTAATCTTGATTTTTGAAATCGTATAAAAATTTAAATCAAAACTAATTTGTTATAAAAATATTAATTAGATGTTTTTGAATTTATTTTAAAATATAATTGAAAAATAAGCTGTAAGAAAATAAGCATGGCTTATTTTTTTTAAATATGTCTTGAAAAATTTTATTCCAAAACAAAATAAGAATAAGGTTGATTAAAATAAAATTTTTATAATCTTTAGATTAAAAAATTAAAATATGAGGTTATATTATGATGTTTTTAAAACAATTTTTATTTCCATACATTCTCTTTTTATTAATTATATGTTCTGATCCTTTATCAGAAATTAAAAAATGTTCTTGAGTTTTGATAAGTGATTATTAAATGTGTTATAAATTAATAATAACTTGTATGAAAACTATAAAATTAAATTATTGAAAATAGAACTGCGAGAGAAATTTAATACGAATTTTAGATATAAATGTCTTTTTGTTAACTGAAATATTTTTTTCTTTTTATAAGAAAAATACATGTTATAAAATAATACCTAAAATCTAATGAGAATAGAATATAATTTTTGTACAGTACTTTTATATATTATTATGTTTAATATGAATTTTTCAATTTAGTTATACAAATTCAAACTAACACGATGTTAACATTAAAATATATTATAATTTTATATTTTTTTAATTATAGTTAATTAACAAATTTATTCCTTCCAGTTATTGCAATTAAGTGATAAAATCTATTCCGTCCAAAATTTCAAATTTGAGAAAAACTCAATTTTCTACAAAATATTTTAGAAAATATTTATTTAGTGATTTTAAGAGGTTGTTATATACGATATTTATTATAAAATGTAAATTTTCGTAAGATAAATTATTTCCTTACTATAAATAATTGAATATTTATCACAACAGTTATTAGTAATAAAAATCTTTGACTCTTGTTAAGTAGAATGTAGTAATTAAAATTTTAATGGAAAATAAATGTAACATTAAAATACACACTTTGAGAAAAAAATTTTCTTAGTTTCATACAAACAGAAATTAGTCTATGTAGATCATTGCTTGAGTTATGACACAGATATTGGTTCAGAAAACACATTAATTTTACATTTCTTCTAGTCACGATATTGTCTTTTTATGCGAGTACACCATAGACTTTTCTAGCGTTCCCAGAATAGAAAGAAATGAAACTGAAAGCTTAGAATTTTTTTTCTATCTGTAAAACAGCTTTTACAAAATAATGTGATTTTAATTTGCATAAAAATGAATATGGAATTCTCTCATTGTTTACATTGTTCAACTTGAGAAAAATCTTTTAAATTTAGAGTTTGCGTTATTTTAATATAGTATGTCAGCATTCTTTAACTAAATTAAAAAATAATCATTGTTCCACTTACATAACTTAAATTTGTATAAAAATTATAAATATTATATTACAATTAAATTGTGACATAATATTTCCGTATTTTAAAATTTTAACATAATATTGCTGCTTAAATCATTTTATGTACGAAGTGATTGAATTTATAGCGAAATGTCTAAGTTTATATTTTTTTATACAATTTTTTAAATGTTTAAATTTATTGAATAATGATTCATAAAAAAACACAAATCCTTTAGAGTCTTACGTATAAGATATTGTGTATAGAAATACATGCAGTATTTTATAATAATTTTTGAATTCATTACAAAAGTAACATTTTTTTTTGATAAAATTTTTCTTAAAATTATATAAAAAACATGATGTGAAAAATCACTTTACGAATTATTCAGTATTTTTTCTTGTGTCATACAAAATTTTTTAACTAATGTATATGATAACATGCTCATATATGGTCCAAAAATAGTAGAAAGTTTAAATTAAATTATCGCGTTTAAAAGGAAATTTCCATTTCTGTGTTTGAAAGTAAACAAATATCTGCGCTATCAGCCTTTGATTTTTGGATGAATATCTATGGGACGAAATTGCTCTTTTAAATTAATATAGTAGACTCTCGGTTAATCTATACAGAAGGACATAGTAGTTTACGAACACTCACGTTTTTACGAAGTTTTGTTTAATCCTTACCCTCATACCATATACACTATAATAATTGTAACTCTCATTTACGAACAAAAATTTTGAAAATTCTTTTTTGAGTACTTTCATCTTTGAAAAATAGTTTTCTCTTTTTGTTTTTCATGCTCTGATATTTTTTATTTATTTTTTTATGTAACTACAGAGAGACATATTCATTCTGGAACAAAGATATGATACATTAGCCGTTTCGGAAATTCTTGGAATAGACCTTTAATGGGAAAGAACTCCTGTACCGAATTAGATTCCTGTCCACCCATTGGGTAAAAACATAAGAAAGGTTGAAAAACTCTTTAAAAATTTGAGACCTGTTGTTCTGTAGTTGGTTTTATTTAATTTGCTCAGCTCAATTTATGAATTTTTCTTTGTTAAGAGGAAGAATGAGCGGTTCCATTGAAAATTTGTCACAGTTGAAAAAAAGATCATTATTTAAGTTAAAAAGAAAATTCTAAAAGAATACAGGAAATAATATTCAATAAGACCAAAGTTGCCAAAAAATAAAGATTTTCAAAGAACAATCTCCAAAATTTAAAATACTTGAAAGCAGCAACAGTGCTTCCTCTAAAAAATATTGTATATAAGCATCCGAAATTAGAAGTTTGTTTGCTTGGCCGGAAAAATGAGAGGAATAAACATTTCTAATGATGGTAATGTTATTAAAGAGAAACCTAACTACTTTCCTATGAAACTAAGCATAAAAAGTTTAAAGCATAAAGCGATTGGTTTCAAAAACATAAAACTTGGCGTGGCCTGAGCTTCAGAAAATAGTATGGTGTAAGTAATATTATGAATAAATTTAATGTAAAGAAGGAACATTGAAATCATTACTTTCCGAATACGATCCAAAGTGTGCTTTCAACAAGGACGAGACAGATTTGTTTTTTAAGATCTAACCTGAAAGAACACTTAAATTTAACGATGATAAATATAATAAAAGTAAAGTAAAGCGAAACGCAGTGTTGCTCCCAGTCAACATGAATGAAACAGAAAAAGTAATTCTTTTTTCATTTGAAAATGTTTTAAACCTAGATGTTTAAAAAATGTTCAAAAACTACTAGCTGCATATGAAGACAACATTACAACTTGGATGACAGGAAGCATTTATGCAAATTAGCTGAGTATTTTGAAACAAAGTTTTTATTTATTTATTTATTTATTTTTTTTATTGGGGAATCGTAAATTTCTAATTGTGGATAAATGCACTTTGCTCACGTTAAAATCTCGGATTTTGAATCAATTCTTATAGAGTTTCTCACTCTTAATGTAACTTCTGTCGTGCAATCCATGGGTCAGAAAATAATAATAGTTTCAAGAGCAAATATCGTATGGTTTTTGGTTACTAGGCCTTAATTAAAAGGGTTTAAAAATAGAGTATTTTTAATTCACTATTATTTTAATCATTAACACTATTGTAATCATTTAAGAAAAAACACTACTCGTTTAAATACCAATCTCCTAAATAATCATTTTAACAGATATGATGCAGATATTATAAATACAAAACTGCAAAGCATTATTTGGAAGTGTTTTAATTCCAATTGCAAAATAATACTCCAAAAACAGCATGGAAGAATTATTAACTAATCTAAATTATAAATTTTATAGAAGAAAATGTGATCTTTTATTTCATATATTGTACAGAAATTAGTAGAGCAATTATGATTTTAAAACGCATCATTTCTACTTAATTTCATCGACGTAGGAAATAAAATAAACTGTTGTGAACTGAAAAAGTGTAGAATTGCTAT
Source organism: Latrodectus geometricus (assembly GCA_026290005.1). NCBI lineage: Eukaryota > Metazoa > Arthropoda > Arachnida > Araneae > Theridiidae > Latrodectus > Latrodectus geometricus. The sequence goes on from JAPDSC010115363.1 coordinate 18,984, forward strand.
GATAATATGCTAATAAAAAATAAATTCAATAGCTTTGTAGTTATTGATTGATAGATTTTGGGCTCTTTAATATGTATTCTGATAATACAACAATGTTGTTTTGCACATAAATAAGGTTGCTTGCATTAAAATACACCATTTATATTTCCTAACTTTTCAAAAATCTAGGATAAATGAAATATGATGAACATTTTAAGTTTCCTTCTATTGTATTTCTTGTGAACGAAAGCTTTAAAGTTCTGAATCACGTGGTCAAAAATTAATGTGCCTCCTTATGAATTCTTGTAATAAAAAATATTATAATAATATATCATATAGCATGTAGATAAACAATAAAACTTTTGTACAACACATAAATAATAAAAAAAATTTATACTAAAACAATTTTTGCAAAGAGAACTGTTTGAAATATTTTTTTAATTTTTAAAAACAGAAGCCTTATAAAAATAAGTAAAAACAAATGCGAATCATATTTATTGCCTATATTTATTACTTAATGTTTTTAAATGAAAGCATGCATTATACAACGTTCAGAACGATAAAACGTATTTCTTTTTCTAGAAGTATTTCAATAGATCATTTATGTTTCAATGGCCTCTGTTGTTTTCTCATCAAGCATGAATTTATAGTAATTTCCGAAGAAATGTAATGGTTGTAAGGAATCATAATATTTTTACTTTTGTAAAATGAATTGTTATATTTCATGTTTTTTTTGTTGGTTTGTTTGTTTTCTAACCAATGTGATATTTCACCTTACTCTCGAACCAATAATGAGGTTATTAATTTTCTTTCTGCATCAAATAATATTACAAAAATAATTATTAATCATATCATTTTTAAATAATGTATTTATCTGTGATAGTTTTGTGAATAATATACTCAATCATACTCAAATTCTAAACTATTTAATACTTAAATTAGTATTAAAACTATTATTAATAAAAAAATTAGAATTATATTTTCTTTTTCAGTATTTCCTTGTGATTCAGAATTTTAAAAGTATATATAAATAATTATCTTCAATTTAATTCACTTATTTAAGAACTATCCTCAATGCTCACTTCGTTAGAAAATATATTTTTGGAAATAAAAATATCCTATATGCAGTAAATAAGGTATACACGTAAAAAAGTAATTTATTGAAATCTGATTGACTTGTAAGAAATCCTGACTTCAATGAGTTATTTAAAATTGAATATTATTGTATATTACATAATGTAAAAAAGTAAATGCTCCAAAATGCTTTTGAACTTCATTTTTGAAATAGTAATTAATTGATGAATTCTACTTCATATCAACAAATCACAGATTGGATTCCCTCCTAAGCACTGGATGCTTAAATTCCATTCATTTGTCATTAAGTCGTGCCTTTTAAATAAATTAGGTTTGTAGTAATAATTAATATCGTAGAACAAATAAAAAAATTTGGTTTGATAAATTTATTGTTTCATAAAAAGAAGACATAAGTTCATTAAGGAAAAAATCGAAAATCGAAGATTAAACTCAATTTTCATATATGATACTGAATTTGTTAAATTTACATTTCTTAAATGAGAACTTCTTTTTCATTAGAACTTCAGAAATTGAAGATAAATTAATAAGAGTTTATTCCCTAAACTTAACTGTATCTTTTGAATAAATTCTTAATAAAATAGTCTTGGTTAATTAAATTTCAAAATTAATATCGTAAAATTTTCTCACATCCCTTTCTTTAAGTTATATTTTAATATTCCGAATTTATTTTGTAAAAAATCATTTTGTCCTTTTGTAAATTGATATTATTCCGCATGTACTGAAAAACACTTACTTTTTTAAACATCATAATCATCCAGAGTGTCGGAATTGTTTCGGAAAGTTTTTTTTTATAATTTTTTTATTAATTATTTTTATTATTAATTTATTAAAAAATCTTTCTAAATTTTCCGTTTTAAATAAATTACATTTAAAAAGCAGATACAGTCAAAAAGGAGATGCTGCATGCCTAACAGTTGATTATGAGAAACATTAAGGATCTTAAGGTAAATTTCATTTAGTGAATCATGAATCATATTAAACAAACAGAAAATATTTTCTTTTATAGTGAGCAAGTCCTTCACATTACTTTATCAGCAGATCAGATTGGCGTCTTTTTTTTTTATCTTGAATGCAATTTAAGTTTTTATAGCAAATTTCCGGATGGTTTCTCGCAAATTTTTTCAATATATAGATCATATTAGGGAATTGACTGATGGTGTTGGTTAAACTGTTATCAGAAAAGGTTTAATAAATAATTAATAACATTTATTATACGGCACAAAACAAGTTACAGGGAAACGGAAGAAATTAAAAGGATAGCACGTCGTCATAGAATAAAATTAAATGAAAAAATGTAATAAGTTTCGTTCTTATTTCAATGAAAGAACTCACTATAACTCTAAACACATCACTATATTTCTATAAAATATAATGATGGTTGGTGATTTGTTGAGTAAATTTTATAAATATATTTATCAAATTATATATATATATATATATATATATATATATATATATATATATATATATATTTTATAGACAAAGTTTTAGTTTCTTTTCGCGATTTGAAGTGTGTTTCTAGAAAAAAATGTGATGAGCCTCCACATGCTCATTGTAGTTTAATGGCAGAAACCCGCTGTTTGGATTAGAAGATCTCAAAACTCCTCACAGATACTAAAAAAACAGGACAAGGCAAATGTTATGCTTGAGATTTTGCATGTTTGCTAGGCAAAATATGTATCTGGAATATTGCTAGGTCTCCTTTCTTTGGATATTAGAATATAATTACTTATGTTTGAAAATATATGCTATAAAATAAATATGGTGGATGTTCGAATGCTTTATAAAAATCGAGCTCTCCACATTTAAACCACAAGGGAAAAGTGTCAGATTATTGTCAAGAATAGTTAAAAGTTGATATTAGAGGGGTAAATATTACTGACTTACTCATTTGTCATACAGCTTACAAGTTTTTTTCTAATGGTCCTCAAATTAGGGAGTTTCACTCTGCACAAAACGAGGATCTTAGGGGCATAAATGAAATTGATAGCAGTTAATGCAGTGGGTATGCCCTCATCATTTGAAGAGGTTGGATATTTATAGTTTAGAAGCAAGGTTGAATTAAAAGACCCCCAAGAAGTAAGATGTAGAAGACTATCACTCCAAAAGTATTATTTTCCATGAGGGCATTGCGATCATGATCTACTTTATGTACCTTAATAACAATAGAAGAACTCGTTGATCAGTGATTAAGTCAGGAATAGAACTGCCTGCCTTTTAGTAATGAAATCGGTAACCGTTCCAACAAAGCCATCATGACCTTCACAAATAATTTTTATGTTTGAATCCTTAAAAAACTTGTATTAACATTAAAAGATCTGCTCTTCTTCATCAAGTTTTTTTAACCACTGATAGTCGAGGACAAAAAGTTTCATTGTTCATTATATATTTTACTTCATTAATTTCTTTTCAGTGAGATTATTATTTTTTACCTGTAAACCATTAAAAAATATTTTTAACATTATTTCTGAATTTCTTTTTAAGGAAGATATATCGGAAGACAAAGTCATATATTTGAACATTTGTATTGAAGTTTGATGTATCTAAACTTAATATATCTTCCTTCTAATTATTTTTAATGATCTTTCTTTTACACTTATTTAATTAATACATTGTTTTAATGTTATTAAATTAACACAATTATTTTCCATTTAACTTCAAAATAAGTCAAAATGTAATTATCTATAGAAAAATATATTGATATATTTAATAAAATATCAGTTTATATCTTTTGTATTATTTTCTTTTATGTAATTTAATTTTCAAATTAAAATGTAAGCCCCATAAGCCAATTATATTTTAATTCTTCTTCTATAAAAACTAAATCAATTTTGAAAATTTTCCTGAAACAAATAAATTTAAAATATAGATTGCTTTAATAAAATAGTTTAGATTATTCAATCAATTTTGAGATTGTTACATATGGTGTGATACTTAAGCAGATTAAATTTAGAATGTTACAACTTTTAAATGTGCAATAATAGATTACAAATTACAAACATAATATCTTCAAATTAATGAAATTTAAAGAATGTAATATTATTTTCTATTTGTAAAATAATTCCTCATAAAAAAGTAAAAATTGATTTTCGTATTAAAAAAGTAGATTAATTTTATTTCCGATTCTTTAAATAAATATCTGTAAGGAAATACATATTCATGAACCTCTTCAATTTTTTTTCTTGCTGTTATACCTTAAATGTCAATTTTCTTTTCTTTTTTTGTAGTAAATTCCGTTCTTAGATGAAAAAATTGATTTAAGAGCTCAACAGCCAAATTTTCTTATAAAGAAACAAACATCAATCACTAAGAAATGCTAAAGAGTAAAATTTGAAAAATTTTGTCTCGTTCCCTTCAAATTTTCTCCTTACTTATACAACAAATCTTATTTCTTAAATCTAATATTTTTACAGTTGACTGCTCAAAAGACACATATTTCGATATAGAAATGACAAAATACTTTAATGTTTATTGCAAAATCTGTAGGATATATGTAGGAGATTAATGATAATTTCGATGGTAGATTAACTTCGATAAAAAATATTTCAAGATGTAGTTAAACAGTAGTTTATATTTGTTAATCATAACAAACAAAATAATTTTTCTCGAAAATTTAAAATTGCTTAATAATTATAAATTTTTTTCAAAATTTTTTTATGAAAGTATTACAAAATTTGATATAAAGTTAAATTGTTTTCATATTTTCTTATATTAAATATGATTGAAGCTGATTTCGCAGGGAATATAATTTTGAAAATGCCTGTTTATAGTTGATATGATAATATTTATTAATTTTCAAATTTTCAAAGTATATATTACTGAAATTAATTTAAATGTTGGTTCGTTAAAACATAGATCTTTATTATAGCTCAATTTCTGTTTTTTTGTTTCTATTTTTCTTGAGCATGATAATCCATAGGCATTTCTCTAGCAAAATGCTTTAATCTTTCTCAAAACCTATTAATCGTGTCAAGATGGAAAAACGGATGAAGAAAGAAAAGCGGTGAATTTCACAAACATCTTTTCGTCCTTTATTTCCTAGAGATTGATGAACGTTCCCGAAAAATTTTAACCAAAGGAAAATCCTAAACTTTCTTATTTTAGTAGGATAAAAATCTATGCAACATGAAAGATCAACGGAAGAAATTAATGAAATCTTTAAACTTTTTAAGAAAACTTTTGGAAATAAAAAAATATCTTTAATATAATTTATATCGGCAAGAAGCTATATGCAAAATTCACTAAAAATAACATAATCCTGTTGTTCGGAAAATAAATAAATCATTTAAACTTAGAACTCAATAAAAAATACGGTTTTGAAGCACTTCGTTAAAAGTATGAAACAATCCTGGAATTATCGCGAAATAGTATTAATAAAAATATATTCTTTTTTAAATAAATGTAATTACACTCATGATGTGCATGAACAAATTTAAAATTATTTTAAAGAAATCATTTTGTAAACATATCTTTCTTTCATCTTTTCATGTGATCTTTAATTTTATTATAATTTAAGCAAACTAAAAGAATTGCGGAAGTTAATGTGACGCAATTAATCTGTTTAAAATATAAGAAATATTTCATTCCTTTGAATTATTCTAATAAATAGTATAATGTACAGATTTAAAATTCGTAGATTTAAAATTTAAGTATCTTTATTTATATAATTTTATGACAAATGCAAGAATTTGCGTTTTTATATAGATGTAATAGTTTCTAATTCAATTATCGACTAATAAGATTAAAATTTAACCATTATGATAACGAACAATAAGAATAATTTTATATAAAAAATTTAGAGAATTAGAAACATAATTTTCAAAGATAAGGAATTTCTTAAAATGTATAAGAGTAACTTTGGGTTACACAGAAAAATATTGTTTCATAAAATGAATAAGTTAAAAGTAAAAAGTAATTTTAAGCAAAAAGTAGCCCAGAATTTGATTTAAAGACTTCTAAGAAAATTTTGAATCTACTGAAAACAAATATAAATTTTACTGCACTAAATGCAATAATGATTTATAAGATAAGGAAAGTAAATGATAAAATAATATTTATTGGGCAAAACGATTATCTTTTCAAGGAAAATATATGAATAAAAATAAGTACCCAGAATACTAGCCTTTGGCTGCAATAACAAAATTTTCCTATTTAGTCACTAAATCAAACAGAAATTCGATGGCATATATTTTGATGTAGTACCCACGTGCAGTTCTAACACGATGGCACAGTACTTTAGTTAATTTTCTAGCATGATAAGCTACCGTTTGGATGTCGTTGACTATATTTTTGCTCTCTGGATTGATCTAGAGAATTTTCTGGCTTAGCAAACAACCGGAAATTTTTCTGCTTTAAGGATGCCTATACAGCACTACAATAAGAGCTTTTGAATTATTATTGTGAAACAAATGATTTCACTGTGTTTTAATGAAGGGTAGAATCTTTTAACACAATAACAAAGTAACTATCACTGTGCCACGCGAAATGCTATCAGTCCGAATTGTGATCGGGACATGTATCCAAGGCATCTTTATACCTTCATAACAGGGGATGGGCCAAATATGACAAAATCAATTACAAGCTGATACTATATGTTAGCTACAAGTAACTGGTAGAGCTAAACTTCGGGTTAGATGCAGGAAAGTATGCTGGTACAATAACAACAGTAAATGCCATCTCCACTATCATAAAACATGTATGAAATTATCATGATGTTTGCAGAAGTGGGATTTATCAGAAATCATGCTATTCTTAAGTCCATGTTCAAAGTTAATCGTACTATTAATAGTACGATGCCTGTGATTTTGCGCTAAGAGAAGCCAAAGACATCTTAAACAAGACATCAACATACTTAAACTGAATTTGAATGTTATTCTCCTGTGAAATATTTTGTTATACTTCATGTAAGGAGACTGAGTTTTTATCAGCAAAATGTTTACTTCGATAAATTTCAAATTGTAGAATACCGATTGGGATTTATTGTACCATAATATTTCTCATATCAATTGAGAATTCTAATCTGTCAGAAAATAATGAACAGATGGGTCCAGAAATGTTATATAGAACATTGAACTGATTCTCAGCTGTTCTTGTAAATAACAATCTATACAGCTGTTACATACATGGTTTTAATGGATCATGCGTCAAAAGTCGTGATCAAAGAAATGAAACTATTTATAAGATGATACTCTAAATTTAAAAAGATGATTATGTTTTCAGTTATGTATACCAGCTTTTCGATATGTAAAACAGTTATACGATTTCTTCATTTAAATATATTGTAATAATTACTAACAAGGACAATTTAATATGATTGAGTAGGAATGCTATTTTTCTGCTCCTCATCACACTGTTTTTTCGTGTGGAACATTCCACCCGTGGAGTATACCATAGTCTTATTGAATCATTTCTACTGACTATCGATATAAATTAGGGAAATTTCTAAACTTCTATTTTCTTGATTTTCTTTTCAACAGCAAAAAATATAATTTACATTTGGATGATAAAATACCTGATAAGCATTTAATAAACCACACACACATCTTGTCCCTCAAAAGTTTGATGATTTTAATATAGATTTATTTTTGTGGTAAGGAAACTGTAAAATATATTTATCTCTATGATTATTTAAACATTATAAGTTATTTTTAATTAAAACATCATTTTAGAAATAAAAAGTTGAGGTAAGGAAGAATTTTGTTGTAAAACTGAATTTATATATTTTAATAAGAGTGTATAATAAAAATCCTATTTTTTATTCAAATTTTGTGAAGAAATATGCTCGTAAAAATACTGAATAAAAGAACTAATAAATAACATTAGGCATCTGGAATGCTTATGACAAGTAATATAAGGTTTTTAAGGTATTTACTTAAGGTAATGAATCAGTATCAACAATGTTTTGATAAAGTAATTGATTTGACTTATATACAAGTTTGTTTAATAAAACAGTAATTTTATTAAAGAAAATTTGTAATAAATGTGTAAAAGTAAAAAAAAAGTAATTTTCTGTATTTTATTTATATACAAGAGTTTTCTTATTTAATAAAATAAAAAGTCATTTTTCTCTAATGTTCTGCTAGTTTTACTCCAGAACTACACTATTAAATCACAAATTTATAATTGTATTGAAGTTAGTAAGAAAAAACACAAAATGATTGAAAATTGAATATGAATACGTATGATGATTGTATTATTTCAATTTTCTATGAGTTATTATCGAATTGAAAAAGCATGGAACCCATTGTTCTTCTACCACTTTTTTTACAATGTAATTCAAACCTTAGAATAGTAGAATATGTACAAGGAAAACAATACAACAAAATGAAGCGTTACATGTGAAACCACTATAGAAAAGTTTCCGATAATTTTCCGAGTATTCATATCATCCCAGAGGTTTTCCCCAACTTATTGGCTACTGAAGTATTTATAGAAATAGAAATAACTTATAGATGACTCTTACTTTTCACGTGGGGCTTTCTTCGTAAATGCATTTTGCGGTGTAGATCCTGGCTCTCTGAAAGTAGGTTGTAAACAAATAATCAATAGTATATCATAATAAAAGTTATTTCAGAAATATCTTAGAAATACATCATTTTAAGGAACAATAGCTTCTGAAGTTAGAAAATACATTGGACTGAGTATTTTTATAAAGGTTTTGTATTTATTGTTATAGTATTTTTTTTAATTGTTACCAACTAAAATTTAATCATTTTCTTTTATTCTTGTGTTGGGTAAAATTAATTAATATTTTATCAAGGTAAATATGCAATTATTATTGATGTTCGCAATTGATGTTCTTTCACAAAATTTGTTTTAATTTGATTTAATAATTGTTTAATAATAACAAATCGACAAATTTTAAGGATTTTTACAAATTTTATTTTTAATGTTTGTTTTTAAATTTTAGTATTCTGATCATTTAAAGAGCTCTAAAATAAATATATTTTACAACTTAATTAATTTAAGTAAAAGAACTTGTGGAGTTTTCAGCTTTTAGGTTACATAATTTTAAAAAAATGTAATAATAAGAAAATTTTATATTTTTAAATACAAATGTTTTCTTTTAATAATTATCAAACATTTTTTTACAAATTATTTTAAGCTTGTTTATTGTTTGATATTAATAGTATTACCTAATTTTATTTCATTTCTTTAGAGCTTATTTACCTTCATTTTCATAAATATTTTATCTGTGTTAAGTTTAAGAAAAAACAGTAAGTTGTGAGAATATTACAGTGACCTAAGATTTGTTTCGTTGATTTAAAATCTTCCATTATCACTTAAATTACATGATTTTCACATATTGAAATATTCAAATGAATAGTTTCGGGAAATAAAATAGTTGATTAAAATTTTAATATTACAATAGCATGAAAACAAAAACAAGCAGAAGTTTCAAAAAAGAAAGAGTGAAATTTTTACTTAATCTAATTAAAATGTATACATATATATAATTTAACAAAAGTATTAAAGGAAAATTAAAAAAATGTATTTGGTAATGAAGTTTATTAAAAATGAAAAGTTTGCCGCATCAAGATATTACATTTAATTGACTAGAAAAAATCATTTGGAGAGTATTTGTTGGATAAAAATGATAACGAGATTAATAATTTTATTATTTTGTACATTCAGGAGAAAATGATACCTAAATAACTCGTTCTTAAAGATTTATTACCAATGTACACAGCATGACGAAAAAGATTACGTGTACACATGGAATTGTTTACTGCATATTATCAAAATTATTTATGCATGTGCTTGATAATATATTATAAATAACATGCAGTTTGGACAAGTGGAAGTCGCATATAGATATCGAAACATCTATTAATAAGTATCTATCATTTCATTTAAAGAAAGATGTATTGTAGTTTGGATTTGAAATCGTATAAGAATGCTCAATGGCAGGAAAGTTTTCTAAGAAAGCACTTTTTGCTTCCATTGATATATTATTGAAAAGAAGATGGATTTAGGGAGACTCTTTTCATGACGGAAGATTTATAGAGAAAGATTGGCAGATTTATTCATTTTGGACCTTTTTGACTGTTCTTCAATGCGACTTGACTAAAATTGTTTTATATATCCTGTTTTTTAAGAAGAAAATGAAATTATTTTCCGTAGAATATACACATTTGTGTTTTGGTCACACTTTACTTTTTAATTAATCACAATTGAACAATGATCATTGTAAACTATTATAGGATATTGATATTAGAGAGGTTATAATTTTGACTTTGTTTAGGTACCTGAATTATTTTAGCTAAGTCAGTATAACGGAAAATTAGCTTAAATGAAGTAAATTTTTTAATATTCATTTTCATTATAATCTTAATTTACACGAAAAAGAAATAAAAATGTTTAAAAAAATATTTATATTTGATATATTTATATTTTTCTTATTCTTTTATAATTTATTTGATTTTAAAAAGAATAATACATAAGGTTGTTTTGAAGATAAATATAATAGCTGAGTTAAAACCTAATGCATAATTGCATAAACACAGATAGTCCAGCTTCTCCGCAGCATATACAAGATTGCCTGGATAAATTTAGAGAACCTAATATCATGTCTACTTCTAGTGATTGATTTTGCTAGAATATATGAATCAGATCTAGCTGTTGGTTGATCATGAAGGATTAGTAGCAGCAACACATGACAAAATGATTATTTTGATCAAATATAAAGATAAAAATGCTTTTGAAGTTCCTTTATATGCAGTTAGTAAAATTCAGTAAAGAAATTTAGAGAAACCATTTCCTTAGGATTTTTTTCTTGGCTGATTTAGCTTAATGTGGTTTCTTTTCCCAACTGTTAGCATAAAGGGATTTCTAACGTATTCGTCATTTGATTTCGATTAGTTTAAGTTAAAAAATGATTAATTTTTGTTTTAAAATAATTTTTGTAATATTTTATGAGCAAATGTGAAAATTTTTTATACGTATCAATCTTTCATGTATAGATAACTAATCAACGTTTCCATTTATAAGGATTCATTATAATAACTAAAAATACAGGTTAAAATAACTCACCTAAAAAAAGTTATGCTTAAAACTTTTGTACAACTTTTACAAACATATTTCTTCAGATTATATATAATAATTATAAAAGTAATATTTCCTGAATCAAGTTTTAGAAAAAAAACTGCTATTCGACTAATTTCAATTTTTGACTATAGAATTTTTTCTAAGAAAGATTAAATTATTCTATATTATCTCTTTTCTTAAAAAGATCGTTTTGAAAGTTAAGTAATTTTACTAATTTATTTTAAAATATATAATAACGTTATTTAAATTATGTTCCTTTTTAGTTTTCAAGGTCATCTTAGAAACACTTTCAGCTCATACTTATTTTGTGTAAAGCATACACTTTATTAGCACAAGATTGAAAAATGAAAGTACATTTATTGTTTAAATGCATTTTTAAATTTTTAATTATCTTCAGCAATGGTAAAGTGTATAAATAATAATTCAAAAGGAAGATCAATCAAACTGATTTACTCATCAGAATTAAAATAAAATACGATCATACTCAAATTTATCTAAATGGAAAGTAGTTTTATTTTGAAGATTCTTTATATTGATCAAGAAGGTTTTTACTAAAGTAAATTCTTTTATTATCTAGATAGGATTGAAAGATACTATTCTAGTTTCCTTTTTTTCTCACAAATAAATTGTCTTTCTATGTAAAAAAAAATCAAGTTTCGAATCCCAGTAAAAAACTGCCTACCTCGGACACAAACATCAATCTCAGAAAATACTGAAAAAGTTCTCAAATTTTTGCCTATTCCCTTCTTTTCTCAAATCACATGTTTTTACAGCTGACTGCAGAAACTCAGGTGTCTCGAAAGAAAAATACATCCCATTTTTCATGACTTTGAAAAATAAGGTAGAAAAGGAAAAGGAAGCCGAATTTCTTTTCCTATTAATAGCTAAAGCAGAATAAAAATTGTGTGGCCCACTTAATGCTTTAATTTATTTCCCATAATCTAACTGCCAAATACATTCACAGTAGCAGATATTCTCTCTGTTTTAAAATATATTTTGTTTTATTGATTTGTTAATAAAAGGACATTTCGAATAAAAATTAATAGGATTTATGTAATGTGCTCATTGCATTATTTCATTGAAAAAGTTCACGAACGAATATCATCAAATATCGTGTAAATCTATTTTTGCGCATTTTTTTAATATAATTAACAAACCAAGCTTTTTTTGCACTTTTTTAAAATATATATAATAATGAAAAATATATTTAACGTTGTTTTCTGTCTAACAGTATAATTCACAGAAATAATTAAACAGTACTAATTATTTTAATAGATTTATAACCGAGTCATTACTTTTTCACAAATTATATTCCTGTTTGGTGAAATATTTATACATAGTTAGATTACTTTGGTAACATTTTAAATTAAAATGCATAAAGCATTTAACGTTACAAGGATGTATTGTAATTTTAAAGACATCCTAATGTAATGTTTAATATTATTCCTAAATTTTTATTTTCATTAGATCTGTGGACAGAATATTTAAAGTAATTCGTAACATTCGGGAATCACAATTTGAATAAATATGTCAAAGACATAGATGAGTGGTAAGCGTTCTTGCTCTCAGAATCCACTTTAAGCCATAGTCCCGGTCTAATTAGTCCTAGCGGGCAGAAAATGACAGTTGAATGACTGGAAAACCGAACAATATCAATGAGAAATAGTTTTATGGGGTCAGGCGCCTGTATGTTGAAGTGGAAAGATTTCCTGTTATAAAATGAAGAATATATATATACATTCATGCATATATATATGAGCAGAATGAAGTACGTAAATTAATTTAAGCAATTGAAAACTCTATGAATAAAATTTTATTAATGTAAAATACGAAGGTATATATATATAAGGTTTATTTTATTAGTCATATTTAATTTAGAAATTTTTTATTATTATTTTTTTTTGCAGTTATTAATTTCAAAACAGTGAAAAATTTTCAATACAAAATAGCTCAGGGATTTTTTTTCAATTAAAAACTTTTTCTTTTCAAACAATTGAAACGTCTATTAGAAACAGACGTTTCTCTTATTTTTTATTTTATTTATTTAATAAAATGATAATTAATTATGTTACAAAATTCAGTTGTTAGCATCCTGTAATTATCATACCTGAACAAAAAGTTTTTCAGAGATATTTTACCTTTTTTTTTTTTGCAATGCCTGTTTTTTTTCATGTTTTGTTACTTCTTGTTCAGCTGTAGAGAATGGAAATTTCTGAACTAAATCTAAAGAAAGATTTCTCATTTTTACCTATCTATTTCACAATGATGTATCAAGAATACTTCAATTAAAATATACTGCATCACCCTCAAGGATTTGATTTGTTTCACATAAAATGATTAATAAATAACTGAATCTACTCCATGAATTCAATTTAAAATGTCTACTAAAACAAAATTTAGGGTGAAAGAAATGGTGAGGAATGGATAGCTTATCAAATTTTACACAGAATAAATGAATGCATCTTTATTATGCAAGAAATTAAATGAAATTTTTTCCCCAATTTTTTTAAAAAGACGTATTATTTGTAGGCATTTCATAACAGTTTACTTAATTTTAGATTTTTGTTCCAATTTCACTCTAATTTCAATACTTAAATGTATTTTTCCTTTTGTTTTTAAATTAATCCACTTGTGTTCAACATTTAAATTATAATAATCAGATATCGTTTTAAATACAAATATTTTTTAAATACATTTTTATCAAAAATGGGGAATAGTATTTGGGACTGTATATGGAAAGGCACATTAAGCCTAATTTCATATTAGTTCGTAAATGATTATTACCATATAGGTAAATTAATGATGTAGGCAGAAATCAGATAAAAAAAATGTAGTTAAGAATTGATAAGAATATTTAAAAATTGATTCTTTATAATCATTTGAGGATATAATAGTATTTTTGTCTAAAAGTATGCAAACGAGTATCTACAATTTTTATCTAAAAATCTGTAGTATATAATAACTAATGAATGTCTTAAGCAACATTTATACAAAATATGATAACTGGGTATAAAAAAAGCATGGTTTCCAATATGAAGAGTAGTGAATTGGAATTGACCGAAATCCAAGAGTAAAAAGGAAGAAGGATAATACTAAATAAATATATTGAGGAGCAAAGCCTAAGCAACAGATGTTTTTCTCCGTAACACCAGGAAAAATTATCTGAGAGAAATAAAATTTAGAAATGAAAGAAAGCATTTTCTACTAAAACAACGAGGAAAGTATAGTTGCGAAAAAAATTACAATGCTTACATTATGGGAATGAAATAAAAATTGCTTTACTGAACTCTATATATCGTTACACTTGATTATGTATTCAAAAAAATGAACTGCAAGCTCTTGCACCATAGTATGAGGTATGCCCTTCTCATACTGTAGTGGTTGCTTCTCACCTTCTCCATACTCTGATTATACAACAATTCTTGAGGTAAGAATGATCATTCCACAATGAGTATTTTTTCAATTGTTGGGTGTTTCTTGGAAGATGTAGTCTTGGCACAAGGTTTTTTTCTTAAGTGTCTGGTACATGTTGCATAAAAGCTAAATTATTAATTAAAATTTTTCATTAAATTATAATTTGAAATTATTAATTAGAATGTGATGCCATCTCCATTTACGTGATATCTTTTCTTTACTGTAGCTCATGGACAATGGGAAACCGGTTTCTGCATGCATTGCCATCCATAAAAAAGAAGTCCGTTCCAATGGCACTATGGAACAAGTGCATATTTGACGCTGTATCACCAACTTACAATAACGATCTTCTGTTACAAAACTTCTGTCGAAAACATGGAGCTCATTTTGTTAATTCAGCATAACGCACTCATTCCCAAACACATTCCTAACATTTGCATACACATGACTCCAGGACAACCGAAATTATTTCTCTGGGTGATATTACTGGAATGAAATAGTGTTCCAATCTCTCTCTTTATCAACTGACTTTAAGAATTGCTTTTAACGCTGAAACAACTCTAGTGCGTAGTGAAGACACGACTCCATTGATGAGATATTCAATTTTTGTGTTATTTTCACCATTCTAAATTGCTGCACCGATGGTCAATTTTTAAAGGTATACAGCTTTCCAAATGACTTGGGTTAGGCCACTTTTGTGAAGGGTCTGGGCAGAGTAAATCATAACATTTGCAGCATCGTCTTTAACTACTGCTACAAAGCTATTGATAACTGGTTTTAGACTCTTTTGACTTGTAAAATGATATATCTACAGTTGCTTTCCTACGGCCACAATAAACCTTCTTAACTTCTCCATCTATAGTTTGGAAAGCTTTCTAATTGCTCAGAAAAGCATTATTATTAATTCAATACTCTTTAACCACACTGGTTACAAGACGCATGAGCTTACCCATCATATTTCTTAGTATTAACTCGTCTTGGAGGTTTTTTTTAGTCATGTTTCAGGAGAAACTCATTTGCAATTACAGAGGATTTCTTAAATTCCATCATCATCATTCCTTTTATTGTAGTACACTACATGCACATATTTCGTATGCTCACTCTACCTGTGATGTTATATTCCTAACATATGCATACACATGACATTCATGCTGAATTCTGTTATTTTTACTGAACCAAAGAATATCTTTCCTACAATTTCTTGGCTATTTATTTAAAATTTATTATTTAAGCTTTGCAGACATAGATAATTTAATTAAAATTAAGTAAACCAATATCTCTCTCGTTTTAAATAGATTAAACATAATTTTTTATTTAATTTAAGGAATAAATAAAGTCTACTTTCTTTTCATATACACATATATTTAAACTAAAACATTTTCAAATATTATTCATTATTTCTTGTATATTTCTAAAATTTGCAATCCTCTTAAAGTAAATATAAATAATCCAGACAAGTACGTGTATTAAATTTCTTCACTTTTAGCATTTCATTTATCGTTCTTGTAGACTAATATTTTCTCTCCAAAATATTTTGTAATTTATTGAAAAGGCAAACAGAGAAATTTCTTCCAAACTTCTTAATTCCTTAGGGAGTTACTTGATATTCGACACTACGGCAATATTTCTAATTAAAAAAATATTGCATCAGAATTAACATTTCATTTCAAATAAACAGAATTTTACTGTTATAAATAAATCAGGCGTCTCCTAAATTGATGAGATTTTAATATCCTTCTTAGTAAGTAAAATTTTAAATATCCTGAGAGGCGTATACGTTTTGTTTTATGCACATGTAAGGAAATTAGGATTTGGCAAAAAAATAAATAAACAACAAAGCTGTGATTTCTGCACTTTAAAAGTATAAAATAATTTCATGAGACAATTCAAATTCTTAATCCAAATTTAATGTATATATATATATATATCGATATTTGGTTTCATTTCACATTACTAAATTCTAAAATAAGTTATATATATATCAAAGATATACATATATCAACAAATTTATGCTTTATTTTGAACATATATATATATATATATAT
>JAPDSC010115363.1:35663-47823 GCA_026290005.1 Latrodectus geometricus
TGTGTGTGTGTGTGTGTGTGTGTGTGTGTGTGTGTGTGTGTTCAAAATAAAGCATAAATTCTTTGATAATTTTTTAAATGTATGAAGAACTTAATAATTTATTTATTTTAGAATTTAAAATAGTGTATATACATAATGTACTATATATTAATATTTGTATGACAATAATACAAGTGGGTATATTGTCAGAATTTATTTTAGTGGTAATAATTTTATTGTATTTTCTTTTTGTTTATTTCTATTTCGTTTCCATTTGCCTATTTCTGCCTACTAAAGAGCTATTAAAATCTGACAAACATCCTGTAATTTTAAGCTTTGGTCAAGTTACGCTGTCGTTATTTGAGCTAGCGCTCTCTTCTTCACTACACATTTAACTAATGGAAGGATAAACCTTGCCGCAGAGACAAATATCCGAACCGTTCGTAATAAATAATGCCTGTTAGTATTAATGACAAATATCGTTTACAATAATGCCTCAAGATTAAAATCAAATTCATTGATAAATTATTTATAAAAGGATATATAATAATTTATATAATGAGAAGAATATTCTCTTTCACACACATACGCACTCATACACACATTTTTCTCTCATAACAAGATGGTGGCAATTTGGTGGACACTTGTGAGATTGTATTTTCAAACTTTCAAGCCTACAAGTGAATCCCAGCAGCCACATTTAAGCTTTCTGCTTCCCAATCGTATATTCTAAAAGAAATATTATTAGAAGGAAATATGGCGAAACCTCAGTTGACTACTCTATCATTTGATAAAAAATTCGATTCTTCAGGACATGGAATTTTCTTGTTTAATAATGTTTTTATTCATTTTACCAAATTTTTTCAGTCATTGTTTGATAAGCACAAGCAATATGTCAAATTTCCATCTTACCCCATATTCTACCACCCCTATTTTAATGCAATGGAATCGTGTTGCTTATTTTAAAAAGTTACATTCGGCATCCTTACTCTAATCTGGCATTTTCACAGGAATTATAAAGTTCACAATATTTATCTTTCACAATATTTCTTTAAATGTCATTCAGCCTTGATATTATGGAATTTGAAAACAATTCCCAACTATATTACGTTACTAAAGGATTTAATTAAGCTATAAACGTTAGAAATTCCTCATAAATCTAGGGGATTTTAATAATCTGATACACGTGTACATAATTTAAACAGGTATCAAAATAGTCTATTTAATAAACTTAGATTGATTAGTGTAGAAGTATATTTATTTTTTATTTAAGTCATCAACGTAAAAATGATTTTAATAAAAATAACTAAAAAATGTTCATTATCTGCATATTTAAAAATAAATATGCAATGTTCGCTATATAATATATTTTCTTAGCGCATATTATCAGAGCTTTCCTCATTATAACATATTTTTAAAAGGGTTATACGCTTTTTCTCTTTATAAATATAAGTATACATACATGCATATATAAATGTGCGTGTGATTTATTTAAATAAATAAAAAAGATTAATAAACTATGTTCATGAAGTAAATACTTTCACTACACATAAAAAAATCATTGAGAAGGGAATTTCTTGTTCAATAGAGATATCAATGACGTGACAACTCACCAAATGAACGATAAACATTTATATGGTTTTCCCTTCTAACTAACTCTAGATACTTTTAGTATTTATAGCTTTCTGTATAAAAACAGTCTTATCTCGATAGCTCAGTATTAGAACAAAGTTAACTTCAGTTGATTAGGTAATAAAAAGAAAATCTAAAATGAACAAAGGTGTAAGCTTTATCTCCCCGAACAAAACTCCTCGGAGAAAAAAAAGTCAAAGTAAACAGTTGTTATGAAAAACAATCATTTTTCATAGCCATCAGTTTCAATTTTCATAGCCCTACAAAATGTTTGAGAAATATTTTATGAGAAAAAATTGAGTGTTTTATTTGCTATGTTATGCAGAAAAAAACCAATAAAGGGTCATCTTATTAGTTTGATTAATACATTTTTATTTACAAAGTTTTATAGATATTTATATTTTCCTGGTAGAAAATTTACAAAATTTTAGACTTATTAAGATTTATTTTTAAATGAAAATATATTCAATAAATTATTTTTTTTTATCTTCATATTGAAATCGAGTAAATTATAATTACCGAATTTGTAATAATTTTAGTATTGAGATTGTCAAATGGATTCCACTTTCAAAAATGATATTAATGTGAATATGATAATTCTAATAATAAAAGATTTTTACGATGATAAAGTGTATGAACTTATCTATAAGAAGATTATTATAAAAGTAAATACAATTCATTAGTTTCATAGTAAAAGATCCAAATGCCTGAAAATTTATGCATAATTTAAAATAATTTCAAAAGATAATATTATGACGAGTGATTCTTTAATTTAATAACTTACAACAATTAATTATTTTGATATTATCTTTGCATGAAATAATATATGAAAATATATTTTTTGAATATATATATCATTATGTTTTTTAATAGTATGTTTGTGTTTGTGTGTGATTCATTATTTAAGTAAAAATATGCATAAAATTTTTTAGTATGTATCAATTTTCAACAATTCTTTAATTTTTGATTTTTAAGTTGGAATTATAAAATTATTTTTAATTTTTTGCTTTAATTTTACATCGATTCAGAAATGTATGTATCAATTTATTCCCTCTATTTTAATCTCTTCTGTTGGAACATGACGTTATGACATAAAGCTATCTTAAATTATTTAAATTTTCACAAATGTAAAGTGAAAATATTATAAATGAAGTTTGTCATAATGATAAAACAATGACAATTTCGCAAAAATTCCGATCAGTAAGAACCAATTTTGTAATCATAATCAATTTTCAGTAGAATTTATTTTTTTCAAAATTCATTGAACTTGCTAGTTTAAAATTGAATTTTCAATTTTGAAATTATGTTTGTGTAATTACTAAGTATTTAATTAATCTATTTATGTGATTATATAATGTATGCACAATAAATATTTTTTATCATTTTGATTTGAAATTTTTTGTAATTATGAGTCAATCAATAAATAAAATTTCAAGTGACATATATTCCAATGTGTTTAATATAAATTATAAAATTTGTTATTTTAACACTTATGGGTATTAAGTGCGAAGACAATGCCTAACATAGAGTAACATTTTGGTGTATAATGCTTTACGAAACTGCTCCACAAGAATAAATGATTATAATATGTGTACATTATTAAAATTACTCATTTTGCTGAGAGATATTTTTTATCTTCTAAGTTAAACTGATATTGAAATTGAAAACAAATAATATCCATATTGCTGTAATTACAAGCAGCTTCTATTAATATTTTTAACAAAAGTAATAAGATGAAAAAAATTAATATATTTAGACTGACAGTTTTATTTCAAGTATTAATGCTTAGATGTTAATTTATTGCTGTTGAATATTTAGATTTTGACTATTTAATTTTTATTCATTGTAATTTAAAATTTAAAAAAAAATCTACAAATAGAAAACAATATATACAAGATTCTTTTTTTTATTTCTTCGTATTAATATTGTGAAGGGTTTTTTGCTTTGAAATTCAGAAACCTAAGTATACTACTAGCCATTAAAATTGTTACACCAAGAAGGCAACATGCTACAGACGTGAAATTTATATGAAAGGAAGACGGTGCTGTGATTTGCAAATGATTAGCTTTTCAGCGCATTCAGACAAAGCAGGCGCCAGAAGCGACACCTACATTGTGTTTAAATGAGGAAATTGTTCAGCCGGTTCCTCATACACAAATTGCATTAGAAAGTTGTTGCCTAGTGAAAAGTTATTGTGATGCCTCGTGTAAGAAGGAGAAATGCGTACCAGCACGTTTCTGACTTTGATAAAAGTCGAATTGTAGCGTACCGGGATTGCGGTTTATCTTATCACAGTATTGCTGCTCGCGTCGGTCGAGATTCAATGACTGTTAGCAAAATATGGAATCGATGGGTTCAGGACGGTAATACGGAACACCATGCGGGATCTCAACGGCCACCTATAACTAGCAGCCGAGAAGACAGGCATATTATCCGCATGGCCGTAATGGATCATGCAATAACGTCACGAGCCGTGAGTCAAGAAACGGGGTCGTTTGGAAGACAACAAGTGTCTGCACGAACAGTTCGACGACGTTTGCAACAAAATGGACTCTCAGCTCCGAGACCATGGCTGCGGCTTCCCTTGACGTAGTCATAGCATCATAGACAAGAGCGCCTTAGACAAGAGCGCCTTCATCATCATAGACAAGAGCATCATAGACAAGAGCGCCTTCAATGGTGTGATCAACGACGAACCTGGGCGCATGAATGGCGAGATGTCATCTTTTCAGATGAATCCAGGCTCTGTCTGCAGCATCATGATGGTCGCATC
Organism: Latrodectus geometricus; assembly: GCA_026290005.1. NCBI lineage: Eukaryota > Metazoa > Arthropoda > Arachnida > Araneae > Theridiidae > Latrodectus > Latrodectus geometricus. Next base: position 40,048 of record JAPDSC010115363.1, read on the forward strand.
TGTGTTTGGCGGCATCGTGGTGAACGCACACTGGCAGCGTGCATTCGTCATCGTCAAACAGGCCCATCACCTGGCGTGATGGTATGGAGTGCCATTGGATACACGTCTAGGTCACCTCTTGTTCATATTAACGGTGCTTTGAACAGTGCACGTTACATTTCTGGTGTGCTACGACCCGTGGAACTACTCTTTATTCTAGCCCTGTGTGCGTCTGTTGCCCTGGCCAGCACGTTCTCCAGATCTTTCACCAATAGAAAACGTCTGGTCAATGGTTGCCGAGCGACTGGCTCGTCACCAAACGCCAGTCACTACGGTTGATGAACTGTGGCATCGTGTTGAAGCTGCATGGGCATCTCTACCTGTACATGCAATCCAATCTCTGTTTGATTCAATGCCCTGGCGTATAACTGCTGTTATTACTGCCAGAGGTGGTTGTTCTGGGTACTGGTTTCTCAGGATCTATGCAGCCAATTTTTTTGAAAATTTAATCACTTGTTATTTCTAGTATAATATATTTGTCCAATAAATATCATTGTGTTATCTGCATTTCTTCCTGGAGTAGGAACTTTAATGGCCAGTAGTGTATTAGTAAGTAAGTCTATTTTCTTATGCAAGATATGGGTATGAATTGAATTAAATTAAAGAAATTGTATAAAAATTAATGAATTCAATTTTAGAAGAATTTTATTTTCACTTTCTACAGAAGTGTATTGGTGTTTTTCACGGAAAAATTTGTAAATCTGAAAATATTTCATTGTTATATAAATTAAGAGTTTCTTAAAATGCTATTTTATGCTTCTTATTCCTTAGGATCACATGGAATAAAAAAATCGAAATGTGTTACTTCAAGTTACTTTGAATGATTCTCAAAGAATTTTGTGAAATTAATAATGTAGAAATCTGTTTTTAAAGGAAGAGAAAAAAATGTGCAAAGTTCTCTAATTTCCTTTCAGGAAATGTACCGAATATATTTCCATGATTTTATTTTTTTTTCAAAATTAGAAACAAATTTAGTTGAATAGTTTAAGTAAGAATATTATTATACAAAAATATTAAGTATTGTACATTCCTTTCTTTTTGGCCTATAATTTAATTTATATGGCATTTTATCTACTAGTTTTTTTCCTCTTCTAAAACAATAAATTATTCTATATATTTTTCAACAAATTAAAATTAATAATTTTATTTCTTTAATAATATTTAAAGAAATCAAATTTTCATATTAAATTTAGGAATTTTAAATTAGAAAAATTTTTCTCTCAACAACATTTTCGAGAATCTTCATATCAAGTAAAATTAATAATACTTTTATTAAATTGAATGCAAACAGCTCATAGCTCCCTTAAATAATTGACTCAAACATCACTTGCAATTACTTACAATAACTTCATTGTATTAAATATCTTTATTGTATTATGTTTCCAATAAGTTTAAACTTATTCCATATCATTTCTATTTGTATTAAACCATTTACCAATAACAATGCTCACTTACAATAATATCAACTTAAATATGTGCATTTAACCTAAAAGCACCTACCTTAACAGTCTAATTTTTGGTACCTAATGCAATTATTTTACATTAAGTCACCAAATTATCTTGCTCATCAAAATATTTTGAACATTGCTTATCAAAATTTTGGTAAGAATTGGTGGCCACGTGTCACAGGAGAAGAAACCTTTAAAACTCCGACCACTCACCATGACAGAAAGAAGTGTATAAAACAGTAATACGAATTATCTTTTCCCTAAAAGTTTCTGAGATAGAACCCGAGAAGAATATGGCTATACCTTTATAACAATCTAAGTTCTCAAATAAATATCGAACATTTTTCATCATAAATATTTAAAATGATAAGACTATGGTGTCCTGGTTGAATAGAAGCTTCGTTCTCGTTATAGGGAGATGATGAGAGCTCGATTACCGACCCGTCCAAAGATCCGTCGAGTTCGTTAATGGCTGCTATGGTACGTTAATTATGTCGTGGTCACACAATGATTTCATTTTATTAATTAATATAATTTATATCTTCCAATCAGTCTATATAATAGAAATATCACTTTAAATTATTTTTATTAAAATGATTTTCAAATATATCATTTGGTTTAAGAAAATAAAATTATAAGCGCAATTACAATCTTATAAAAACATATTTTATTGATTTTGATTCAAGAAATTTTAAAATGAATACTCTATAATTTGACATTGATCTGAAAACGATTTTACATAATCCAGTTGTTACGTGTATGTATTGAATTTTTAAACTTCACATAAAAATTAATTTAGATGTTAATTTTATTAACTTAAAGTGCAAATTTAAAATATTTTTAAGTGTATTACATACATTATGAGTTCTCAAAGAAATTCTAAATGGTATTTTATCTGAAAATATTCCTTACTACGAAGACTTGTTTCAACTTTCTTGTATTAAAACTGCTCCTTGGGAATATCTCTACTTAAATAGCATTTTCTAGTGCAGGCTGAAATATATGTTGATAGATCTGCCATTTTTAGACTTGTACTCAGTGAGAAGAAGAATATATAGTGATGCTTTCCATTTCTTTCTCTAAAACAATTTTAGCAGAATAAAAAAACTACTTTACGGCTCATATAATACTCCCATTCAATTTATAAAAAATTTTTTTTTTTCACTTTTCTATTCTTTGCTTCTTAATCTTCATTTAAATAATGTTATTTTAGCATGTATAACATCAATTAAAATACTCACAACTAGTTTGGAGAATAAATTATGATATTTCTTACTTCGGTTATACATATACATACATAGAGCAAGTCTGAGAGATCCAGTTTTATGTTCTTCCAAATGCTTGTTTCTGGGTGTCTGAAAAATCTGAATAAAATCGGAATAGTGAAATTGAAACAATGGCCTCCAGACAACATTTGACAGAACAATTTCGATGACGAGCTATTGGGATACTAGAGACAAGACAAAGTGGGTAGATGGCTCAATGTGAGTCCTCCTGGGATTTATAAACTTTGGCAACAATTTCTAATATCAGGATTTTGCATCTGAGAGATTCCGTCAGGAATAGACACGCACTACCACGAGTGCCGATGATTCATATTTGTCATTATGGGCATGAAAGAATAGAACCGCAACTCTGCCTGAACTCACATAATCCCTCGCTGCCAGATCCAGGTTGATATTCAGATCAACCGCGCATTGAAGTTTTCATAAACGTGGTCTTTATGCCAGGTGACCGAACATTTGTGGTCCGCTCTCATCTCACCACAGGGGGGAACGCTTGCAATGAACACGTCAACATGTCCATTGGACGTGGGCTGTTCTCCTCACAGATGAGCTCGTGTTTAGACTCGAAAGTGATAGTAGGCGCATTGAGAATGCAGAGAGAATGCGCAACTCGTTTTCATCATCAAACATTCCTGAAAGTGATGCATACAGATTAAGACAACGTCTTTGTTTGAGATCTATTTTGCTGGATGCACAGACCTCCATGCAATTTTCTCTTGGAAATCCTAATGCTCACAGTAATATAGAGGACATCATGAATGCTCGCTCTTAAGAAGGGTCAGTAGGTGAGGCTCTTGTGCTGCAAAATAATAAGGCGAGAACACATAGGGCCTGCATCGTGGATGCTTATATTGAGGAGGAAATAATTGAGCGCATGCTATCACCGCAACTTAACCCAATCGAGATGTTTGGAATGCTCTAGGATGATGCGTAGCTACTCTCTAACCCCCTCCTAGGATACTAGCCACACTTTCAACTACTTTGGATGAGCAATGGTTCGCACATCTTACACATTTAATAGACCATATAATTGAGAGTATTACACATCGTTGCATGTGCTGTACTGCTTCTCAGTGGAATCACACCCCTTATTAAATGTAATTTCCTATCAAAGCTTATACTTTCTTTGTTCATTGTATTCATGTGAAATTTTCGTAACACCATAATTTTTTGGTGATTTCTTTTTATGCTGTTTTACACCTACCTATGTGTTGTATAATGCGTGAAAGTTTCATTAAATCCCACGCATAAGTATTTGAGTTATAGCCATCTTTTTGATTTTTCCTCAGTTTATGATAATCACTGAAAAAAGAAGAGTCTGCTAAAAGTTTATTGTTTTTTGCCACCGGGATTTAAAAATCAAGAATTTCAATACATTTAAACAATTTCAATGTGGGCTCATGGCGCTTCAAAACTTATTTGAAATGCAGTTGCTTCAAAAGACATGACGAAGGCAATTTTAATCATTGATTAAAAATTGTTATGCCAAAGTTAATTATAAGTAGTAATTACCTGTCCGTATTTTACTCTCTCAATAATAATATTAGGCTAATGTTGTAAAGATTGATGCATAAGAAAACATAATTTAGACATTCAAGTTCAAAGAATTATATTGTGTTTAATTGTGAATTACTTCATTAATAGTTTGTAATAGCAAAACTGAGTTAGCTAAAATTCCTTTAGTTCGATAAATAAGGGGATATATAAATAATTAGGGTATTATTCAACAATTTCATTCTAATGTTTTATATGGAAAAAAATTATATTTTTGAATTTCCATTAGATAACTTTCAAATGGAGAGATTCATTTGAAAACATAGTTTCAAATGAATATACCAGTTTGTAATTTATTTAAAGAAAACTCTATAAAAGTTTAGTAATTTGTAGTTCTGAATTTGCTTTTAAGAAAACTTGAAATAAAACTATATTTAAAATATTCCAGTATATAATGAATTATAGGGAACATTTTTAGCAAATATCAACATCAAACAAAATAGAAATATTTAACAAGAAAAAAAATAGTGGCTAGTTATTTTTTCTCAGAAATTTTCTTGAGACAAAAGTAAAGTCAAATGTATTATTTTTTAACTTTAAATTTTAGTAATAAGTGTATTTTAAGCAATTGTCTTATTATTTTCTTCTACCACATCATTAATAATATTTTAAAGTAAATCAGTTTGTTTTAGTTAAAGTTAAAGAAAAAACATAAAAAAAGCTAGTTTTTAATAATCAAGAATTTTTTAAAAACTGGATAAAAAAGAATGTCTAAAGTTTGTCTATAATACAAAAGTCTTCTTTTCTTGAGAAACTTCACTCTTAAATGTTCTGAAGACCATTTGTTTATCTATTAGTGTGATGTAATTATGTGAATAAGTACTTATCCCTGGTATTCTAATCATGATTTAACCATGCTTAAAAAATACAATAGGGATGCTTATATTTAGCAGTTTTTGTTATTGGATGTGGGCCCAACACTCATATTTTACAAGATTGCTCCCTCAACTTCAAGGCAATCTAATTCCATTCGCATTTTATTAATCACTCTTAAAAATTACTGCTTACATAAAGTTGTTTTCGTTAACGTGAATATTTTTTGAGAATTATAATATTTTGTTCACAATTCTTAACATTAAATTTTTTATTTAAAGTTTTAAACAATGATTTCGATTTTAAATTGCTTTCTGGATGTTGAGAGAAAAATCTTAGAATTGTTTTTCCTTTTTCTTAAAAAAATTTGGATCAATGTAAGAAAAAACACATGCATTCACAAATGAATTTGTGATTGCTTTCATTTTTCGAGAACTTACTTCTGGAAGCAGACGAATGTTTCAATGAACCAAAGGATAAAACTTTTGGCTATCATGAAACATTTTACTAACTTTATACCGATAAGACTAGAACTTCTTCTGAGAAATTATGTTGCAAGAAATTATCAGAGGATAAAGGAAATATTGATTTATAAAAAACACATAACTCCTTGTAAAATAAAAAAAAGTAATTCTGTTTTTTGAAGTCTAGCTAGTATATTGCCAGAAATATGTATTTTATGCCAAAGAGAAAAATATGTGAAAAAGAAGCATTCCGAGAGAAAAAGAAAAATAATTAATTCGGTGTTAAGTAAAATTTGTGCTTGTAATGGACGTAATTTTCAATTAAAAATTAATTGAGATTTGGAGGAAGATGAATCTTGTTCAGAACTGTCATATTTTTATAACTTTAGATTTTATTTATTATTTTTCTTAAAGAAATTTATGTAAAAAATATTTAAGTAAATAAAAAGTAATAAGTAAGTACATGACAAAATTTATTATTTCAATCAGTTACTTTCAAATGCTGGATATTTATTCGCTTAATAGTATATTATTTTTGATATAAAAATCACACATGGAAATAATTTATTGTTAGAATAACTAGTGTTATTCATCATATAATTTTAATTGAATTAATTAAAGTTATCATTATTTCGATGAGTCAAGTATAAAATGAAAGTAAAATTGCATAGTTTTATGATAATTATTGTGTCTGAATTTCAATACTATATATATTTTCTGCTTCAACTTCTATGGAAAATTATTTATTTAGCATTTAATTACAGTTATCAAATTCTGATTACTTACTTATTATATTGTGTACAGTGTGTCACTTATAGTGATATTTAATTTAAGTAAAAATAAATTTTTTGATTAAGATTATTAAAGTCATGATATTATATCATTCTATATTTTTATCCCGTATATTGATTCAGAGCTTTATTATTTTTAAAATTTATACTTAAATGTTTAAGACATTTTTGTAACCTTTCTTTAACAATTTAAAGGTTATTTATAAGAATTATTTCAAGTCTACTTCAATATACAGCTTTTTGATTTTTAAATTGTTTTATTATTAGTTATTTGAGTAGCAAAATATAAATGGAAACTACATATTACTACTTTATCCTTGAACTGTAAGACTATTATTATTATTGTTTTTATATACACTAATTTTTTATTGGTAGCATTTCTGGATAATAAAGATGCTTGGTGATTGTCCTGTCATTTATAATGCATAATTTTATATACATGTTACTGTCAAATTAAGAAATCTGGTATTTAAATAAATGATGATTATCAATGATAATCCTTCATTTTAAGAAATATGATAAGTGATGTTTACCAGTGAAATGACTATTGATTAACAAAGAAGTTTGGTTTTTTATGCATAATTTGCTGAAGTTTCAATTCTAATGAAATTTACTTTTTTGTATTATATAGTAATAAATTTGTCATTGTAAGTATTAGTAAAATTAAAATAATGATGTGATAAATAATTGTTGGCTTTTCTATAAATATTTAACTTAAAAACGAGCTTCTAAATTCACAATTTATTTTTAAAAATCATTTTTATCTATTTATGAATAATAATATTTTAAATTTTGATCACACATTTATACAAATATTTCAGACTAGCTTCAATCTTATTTACTGATGTATGCAAAAAATCAAAATAACACAGGGATGGATTCCACTGCATTTATTGTAATACATTGCAAAAATTAAATGTGATTCAAAATATTATTAACGGAGATATATATGCATACATAATTTGTTTTTCTTTTTATTCACTAGATTTATTTTATTTATTTAGTAATTAATTCAATGTTTATATTTTTACGCTTTGAACTACATAATGAATTATATAATTATTTTACGCTATGAATAATAATAGTTTTAATATCCATAATAATGGTACAACTGATTATTGTTGTATTACAGTATATATTCACACTCGATTTCCATTAACAGAGGAAAATAAACTAGAGTGGATTGGCATGTGATTGACTGAACGAATATGTAATAATGCGCGGGAGTTTCTAAGTACACTGAATAAGTGCATTGTATTTTTGTTAGTTTTAAAATAAGAAGGAATTATTTCTTCTAAAACTATTTATATTTTTCCATAAAATTCAAGTATTCACACACACACACACACACACACACACACACACACACACACACACACAC
>JAPDSC010115368.1:0-11728 GCA_026290005.1 Latrodectus geometricus
GAAGGGCTTTTAACTAGAAAATAAAATAATTATTTGCAGTATTATAATCTTTTTTTTTTATCATGGCATATCATACAGCTTCTATATCTCATTGGAAAAAATGCTCAAATTTTAGACAGCAATAAAATGGCCATTATAATTGTATGAAATTCTATATATTCTTTTAAAGTTCTTTTATAATTATTTTGTTCTATATATTCATGAATCGAAAATATTTAATAAATATAGAAATGAGAAAATGTATAAAGATTTCCAATATTCAGATTTTAAAAGAATAATAAAGTGATTTGAAGAATTTTGATGGTAATAATTTCCTACATAAGTATTTTCGTTAGTAGAAGCATGCGATAAAAGTTTCGATTGTGAAAATATTTATTAAACACATCTATAACAGAATACTTATTTGAAAAAACACGCGCGTAATTTAAAAAAATCCCTTAAATCTTTAATTAGGTCTATTTATCATTTAAGTACATTTTTACAAATCTTTGCTGATTTCTCTAATCAATTAATTGCTTGAAGTATACTGACCAACAATTTTCTTAATTAAGTGCTTTGCTTCTCCACCATTACATAGTTACATTCTTGATTTACAAGGAGGAAATCAAGAAAATCTTTAAGCATGAATCTTACAAAAGTAAAGCATAAAGAAAATAGAAACGCATAATCGACCCAAATGTTGTTCAATAGTGATTAAGATCCAGCCACAGAGAAGTTCAGCTTCAAAGACAGTGATTTAAACATTAGAACACGATGAAATAAAATAATTAAGTCTTAATCCGCTTGATGCAAGAGGTGTGCTTGGTGTCAATGAATGTACTGCGCATATTGGTAGAGTTAGAGAGCTAACAAAAAATAGTAAATACTGTATGTCATTGCTGTTGTTATTTGAGTGAATTTAAGAAGAAATGCCACCGAGAATGCAAGATTGTTTTTAATTATTAAGATATATAGTTTTTAATTCAACAATATATGTAAACAGGTCTCCTTTATAACTTATATATTAAAATTTTCTTTTAAGCGCTTTAATTAAAAAGTTTAAAAATGTAAAATGTCATAAATTAATTGGTCCGTTTAAAGTATAAGTATTTAACAATGAAGACATAAATTTATTTCTAATTGTCATACGTAACAAATGAAAACAATTATAATTATTGTACTAAAATTATTTCATGTTTGCAAATTTGGCAAGTTATTAATATTTCATATAAAATAATTGTGTTAATAGCATATGCTTGTATACACAGATTTTTTTTAAAAATCTGCGATATATTAGTTTAAATTTCCACGAAAAATATTGCATGGAACTTTATTACAGGTAAAAACTTTGGTGTGTATTGTGTAGACATTTTTAATCTACAATAGTTTTATAATCACATAAGTATTATCTTTAAAATACTGAAATATAATGAGCTATAATAATTTAAAAACTATTGATGGAGAATGCTTAACTATTAGTAGTTAAATTGCTAATTGGAAATATAATGAACTATGTGTTAATAAAAATATTTTAGAGATACCACTTTTTACAGCAACATATGTTATAATTCCTTAAAGGAACATAGAAAATGCATTTCGATATAGAAAAAATAATAAGTTCTAGCCTGATGTAAATTATGTTAAATGTCTCCCAAATATTGAGCATTTAAAACAATGCAATCATGTAAAGAATATATTTTTTATTCCATGATAAAATCATTTTTGTTAATCAATAAATTGTCATTTTAATTAAGTTAAAATGTCTAGACATTAAGAAATTATATTTATTAAAAATATAAGTGCATTTAACTGTATTTGCTTCAATTATTTTTTCATCATTTCTCTTCGCATCATTAAAACATTTTAGAATTTCAAAATCACACTAAATTCACATAACATATATGAATTAAAAATTTTGGAATTGTACACATTACTATTCTTGTCGACATATATCACATTTTAGGTAAATTTAGCGCAAAGCAATTTTATTTTCAATTTAAAAAAAAGTTATGTGTTAAAACATATTACTGAAAAATGTACTTAGAGCAGTTCAGTTTTTCCTGTACATTGAATTCTTTATGTTAATTTCCACAAGAATAGTTTCTCAAAAAATAGTCTGGTTAGTGACAGTTATTATCTTAAAATGATCTGCTCATTAGAAATGAGCAGATCATTTATTGAGAGAGGGCTAAAGATTTTCAAATTCATTCAAAGTGAGAATGTTATAAGTTGGCAATACTTTAAGTACTATTTCATGTTATTCTCAAAACTTTCAATAAGCCAAAGTAGGTTGTTTCTTTTGCCTTCCTCTGCAAAAAATAGAACATGTCTTGTTTCCATAACTATTGAAAAGCATAGACAAAATGTCAGGAGTTGTTCTTGTGTTAGACAGAATTTTTTTATTTTTCTTGAAAAAGTATTATGAATTTCCAATAAATAAATTCTTATGCGCTCAACTTTGGTCCCAATCTTTGAAAACATACAATCTTTGTAAATTGCAGCTAAATCAAACAAATTCCGTTTTAATCTCTGTTAAACCACACGAGATTAATATTGCATTTACGCTTTTAGAAATAACCAAGTATAGTGGTTGGAAGTCTTCTTTCTTGCGACATCTGAATACGAAAGTTGAACAAAAGAAATATTTTTCTTTAGATAGTATGTGAGAGATTTCCAAAGGACTTTTATGAATTGTTTCTAAAGCTATCTATTGTTTGGTGTTAACTATTATCGCGGTTTTTATATATTTTTAGAAACTTTAGATGAAATGAAAACTAAGATTAAAATAATATAGATAATATGACATTGTTTCCCTACTGATTAATTTTGTTCTTATAACATGGAAGCCGTTGTGCAGAAATAAAATTTTTATTCAAAATCCAAAAACTGATTGAATTTCTATTCTCACAATGCAAAAGACGTAAATAATTCACATTTCCTCTTACTTGATATACTGCTGGCCAAAATAAATGCAACACCCTGAAGCATGCAAATAACTTGAAATTTGCAAACAGCATTAGCGGAAGTGAGATATGCAAATGATTGGAACTTCAGCCCAGACACACATCATGTGTTCCTGTGGCACCACTCCATAGCGCTATTTAAGGTTTGGAGATTTTGATGATTTCAAGTCCGGCAATTGTGTTTTTCTTGTGGTTTTTTCCAAAAAAATGATCAATTATGCCTCGTAGAAAACAGCAATCATTTTTTTGATCAAGTATCTGACAGAGGAAGGATAGTGGACTGCAAAGTTTGTGGATTATCTTTATGGGAAATCGGTAGTCATGTTGGACGAAACCAAATTACTGTAATGCGGATATGTGATCGTTGATGCAGGAGGCTACGACAGACCAACGTGATCAAACCCGCTTCAGTGCACTACTTCATGTGATGACAGGCAAATTGTGCGTATGTCAATGACAGATCGCTGAGCCACACCACGAACCATAGCACAGCACATTCAGTCTGTAACGCATCATCCAGTGTCTACGCGTACCATTCGACACCATTTACAGCATGGTGGTCTCTCCGCAAATCCCCCATTGCTTTCTCTACCATTGAGGCAGAACTACAGACATCTCCACCGATGCGATGAAAGAAGGATTTAAATGGCAAAATGGAATGAAATTATCTTTACTGACGAGTCACACTTCTGTCTGTAACATCACGATGATGGCACTCAAGTCTGGAGACACCATGGAGAGAGGATGCTGAACAGCTGCGATATGCACTGCCACACTAGTCCTGAGCCGGGTATTATGGTATGGGGCAGTATTGGATATCACTCTCGCACTCCTCCAGTGCACATTGCCGGTACTTTATATAGCCAGCGCTCCATCTCCGAGGTTTCTGATGTAGTTCTTTTGAGCTGGGTACAGGGAAGCTCGTTGGCGTAAACGTAAGCATCTCTGAGGTGTTGGAGTCAGTTATTCTTCTTGTTTTCAGTGCATGTCCCAAAGCCATATTTCAACAGGATAATGCTTGATCACATGTGGCAGGGTTCTTCGTCTATTACTAAACTGAATTGCTTCCCTGATCGGCTTGCTCTACGTATATTTTTCTGATAAATAACATGTGGCCCATGGGTACTCAACGATTGATAAAGATTATATCCCTTAGCTGTCACACCAGATCAACTCTGGCAACATATGGAAGCTGCTTGGGCCTGCTGTACCCCAAAAACACATCTAAAGTCTTAACTTTATAACACTTTAAAGATTTATTGCTTACATCATATTCTATTGCAGTTTGAAGAGTTAGCACATTTAGTAGCATGAAAACTCTTATTTGCTGGGCAAAGATCACCATATTTTGAGATTACTTTTATATTTTAAAATTGATTCTATTAAGAGTTTCAATTTAAATAGATAGTTTAACAATAAAACATTGATTATCTTAATGGGTTTTGAAACTTTAAGCTCTTGAAAAGGAAACTTGTCTTGATAAGATAGTGGTTTTTTGGAGTTAAAATTCTTGGATTTGAATCTAGCTACTGTTTACAAAGCAGATTAGCATTACGCTTCCGCTTGCAGGTCTATCGTAGAGACTGATTGGGGAATTTCAGGATTTCATGTTTTGCGACATGTCAATAAGGTCCACTCCTTATGAAAGACTTTTCTGAAGAATAAGTATACATTTTCTTTTTAACATAGTCTTTTATCTTTTTTTTAAACTATTTACTACTTTGCTCTATAATTATGACTCGTTAATATCAGAGGGCTGACCACTCAATTTCCTGCTTAGTTTATGTTTAAATGTATCAATGTCTAACACTAGAGATTTAGTGAAACACGACCATTTCTTAATTAAATAACTTTAAGATCAATAAAGTACACGCTTCATTTGATATGTCGCGTATTTGAATGAATATTAAAAGCATAAGCATAATTATTTTATAAAGAATATTAATTTAAATTTTTATGTTTGACATTTAAATGAATCATTTTGTTCAAGTTTTAACGACTAATAAATTAATAAAATTTATGGGATCCTTAACTATACTCAAATGTTTACGATAAACAATAATGTTATAAATAACAAAATATAAATGCCCTTTTAAATTCTGTTTGATTCCGATCCCATTTGATAATAATTGTGAAAAAAAATGACAAATATTTTTAAGTTAAAAATAAATTCGTCTTATCGGTGAACGACACTTCTTAAAGTGGTTTTTTATCACCCAATGTTGATAACAATACCACTGACATATTTTAGTTGCAGCACACTAAAAAATATTTAAAAAGTTGCGAGATAAATTTACAAAGCGGATCGATTAAGAAACTGCATTATTCCTCGATTTCCAAATATTTTGTAATTTTTCCTTTTCTTATACATATATATAATTGAACTAAATTTCTTTAGATTTATATCTTTAGAGTTGAAAAATTCCTAACTTGATAACTAAGGTTTAAAATTTCGCTAACATAATTTTTAGATTTGTATTTGTTAAGTTACGTTTGTTTTTGTTTCTTTCATTTGCAATATTTCTGATTTCCTATATTTGCTGACAGTAAAACCCAATAACCTTATAATTTTCATACATGTCATTCATACACGCCTTAAGTAAACTTAAACACATCTAGTCGTTTCATAATTTTGATTCACGGTCAAGAAATGAAGGAAACACCTGAGCTGGCAACACCATCTCATTAAGTGAATCTATTAAGAATATAAATTCGTCTGCATAATTCTCTTGAATGAAACCATTTAACATAACTAACAACTTCATAACTTTTAATTATATTCATGTGATCAAAGAGACTCCTGATCTGGAGCTTATTTTTCACTGTAACGCGAAACTTCAAATGTCACAGCACTTTTATTGTATAGAAGTCCTCCTTAAATGACACCCTCTAGTTGTGCTCGGAAACGAACCTGTTACTATCTAGCAGTTAAATACTTGCCTTTTTCCCTTTGTTCTACAAACGCTTCTTGTTAAGTTATGTCAGCATCGTTTCACTTCCTTTATCTGACAAAACAAACTATTATCTATGTCCAAGTAATGAGTTCGACACCTGAGCTAATATCTTCTCTACCTCGAAACACCTACTATGGGACATTGCAAAATAAATAAATTTTACCACGCATAAAAATTTCAAACCCGTCAATCATCATCTAAGTTAGGTATCGAACATGCTACTACCGGATACGACAGACACTACCTACTTGACTGCAATTTGAATACGAAGGCGAAGGCTTTTTAATCTAAGTTATAATTACTCGTTTCATGATATGTATCGAAACTAGATTATTCAAGATAATTCTGACTCAACTATGGCTGTGTATTTTTATTGGTTGGTAATGTAAATGAAACCCCTCATCCCGTAATTTCGAATCCTAGTTAAATAAAAAAAGTTACAAAATTATACTATCCACATCAAATCATGACATTGAATCCTTTACATTAAATGTGCGTTGATCTTTTTCATTTGATGGTATTTGGCGAGTTAAGAAGCAAATCTACTATCGCCTGGAATTGTCAGCCTTGAATTTTCTAATTTTATCGAATAAATTAGCCCCGATAAGGGATGAAAACCACCCCAACCCAAATATATTATTCTAGGCCCTATTTATTTTACTCAATCTTGATAATCATTAAAGAGTAATTTGAAAATCGAAATCTTTAAATTTGATAACATAAATTGAGAAACTAAATTTATGATATCAGTTTTGAAAAGAGACTAAAAACAAATTACCTACTAAGAATGTATATTGGGCAAATGAAGTGTTTACAAAAATAACATTTCGCATAATTTGTAGGAAGATACCTGACCTATTATTAGGCCATGTCGACCAGAAGCTCTACTCACAGAATTTATCTTCAACCATCAGTATAGTATAGTACCTGATCTGGTCCATATCCCTGAGCTGAGTGAACTTATACATGTTAAAATGTATGCAAGTTAAAAATTCTTCAATCAGTGTGGCATAGAAGTTGGTGACACCAAAGATTTCGATGTTCTCACTTGACCATAGTTCAAAATGACGAGATAATTGGTACTGTTTAATGGCTTCCCAATGAAGAAATATTCAGTCAGGTGCATATAAAATTAGCCTAACCTATTTTTCATCACTTAATCTAGTCATCCATATTACGCAACATAATCAAATTCAGTTATTAATTATTGATATGCAATCATTAATTCTTGCAATTAATTATTAATATAAAGACTTAGAGTTTTTTAAAAAGTCGGTACATTATTTCTTCCAAAATTTTACTAAATACATTGATAAGAATATGCAAACACCCTCTTAATAATATATGAAAAATCGTTTCTTTCAAAATGCTATCAAACATCAGTACCAAAAACTCGGAGCATTACAAACCATTTAGCTTGATTTTGTAAGAATTTATTAAATATGAGATCATTATATTAAATTTTTATGAAATATTAGATACTGTGATTCTTACAAAAACTTTATTAACTACCTGTATGGGGATCAGTAAACTTTATAAAGTTTTGAATATACTCTGTTCCCTACATTTTAATTAGTTACTTTATATTAATCTGAGTGCTTCAAAAGCAATTAAATACACTATTTCTTACAGAATTTTATTAAGTATCATCATTTAATAGAATTTTATTAAATTTTATTAAATGATGACATATGATAAAATAAAATGATGATACATTTTTCTATATTTACAATGCATAAGAGTATTAGGAACTTTTTTTCATACAAAACTTTATTAAATAACAATTGAAAGACCTGGAAACATTTATAGCTATTAGATTTACCAGTTCATGCAACATGGACGTTGATACGGTTATACTGGACTTTAACAAAAATTTAGGGATCGTGTTTCCTGGAAAATATTTAATACAAATCGAAATAAGAATCTGGGAATTGCAAGAACATTTGAATACATCATTTCTTAAAAATTTTCCTAAACTATATTCATTTGAAACCGAAAAAAAGTTTTAGAACTATTTCTTTCAAATTTCATTAAATATCTGCACGAATATAAAAGAATTTCGTAAACAATATTTTTTTTAAAATTTTCTATGCAGCAAGCAATTGCAGAATTTATCCTTATGTCGTACACAAAACAAATCAAAGAAACACAAAACAAATTAAGAATTTAAGCAAATTAAAACATTAAAAGCACTATAAACATAAAATCAAATAGATAAACTATTCAAAGAGTCTCTTGCCTGCCAGTATCGGGAGTAAATACAGCCCTTAATTAGAACTGAGCAAACGGAGATATGGTCAGCATCCATAAAGGTATCACTGCGGGGAGAGGTAGGACTATCCATAAAATAAAAACGGAAAAAATGGGCATATAAACAGTGATGTCCAGATTGATAAAGAGGATTAATTTTTTACAATTTCTTTTCAATATTGATATGAGAATCTGACTATACAACAGATATTTAACTTTCTCAGTTCTTACAAAACTTTGACAAAGAACATGATAATGGCATCGGTATCTTACGAAGAGTGAGACATTTCTCTTACAATTTAAAATAATTAATTAATTAATTTTACGAAATAATATATTTTTCTTACAATTTATTTTATCTTTATATTCCAATATAAATTTATATATTTTTATTATACATTAGTATAGAGGCCGCAGAACTTAAAAATTGTTAGATTTACTTACAAAACTGTATTGAATATTAGAACGTTAGAAGTTTATAAGCAACTGGATGTCTCATTTCTTACAAAACTATATTTTCTGATTCTTAAAATGAATCTCTTGACATTTTATAATATATTCTATTAAATAATGAGAAAAATAAATCAATAGAGACTTTGTAATATGTCTTGCAGTTTACTTTATGACTTTATTAATATATAAATAAAGCCTATTCCCATGACCTTTTTTATATGAACTTCCAGAATATTCTATGATCGCTTGTACATAAATTTTAAATGTATTTTAAATTAATTTAAAAATATTTTATATAATCTGTATTAAAATAATATAGATTTTTTTTAGATCAAACTTTTTAAAAGGATTTCGAGATACTGTAAGTTTCTTTTCAAGTAGTGAAAGACGAACTCATAAAATGTCAAAGCATTGGTAATGCAACTACTATTTCAACTTTGAAATATATCAAAGATAAGTTAGTTGTACGGTACATGAAGAATACCATACAATTCTATAGGAAAATGAATTTTGTATTCATGTTTATTTAATTTCGGTGTAAAATCTTTCGTGCACACAGTATATTTTTGGAAACACTATGTGTTTTCTTTCATTATTCAGCAAATAAAACCAAATGAACTATTGTCATTCTTTACACTCCAATTTTTTATTCGAAAACGTCATGAGAAAACATCAGCAGTAAATCAAATGGAAATTGGCGCAAAAATCACGAAATATCGTCGCCTTTCTGAAACAAAATTTTTATTATTGTTCTAAGCTAAAATTGAATGTTTCATTAATTTTCTTATTCTCATTTTTTTACACAAATAAAAAAATTAAGATCAAGACATTAATTTAATTTTGTTATTCCTTACTTATTGCTCTAAATTGAAAGATTTAAAAAAGTTTTAATTATATATAAAGTGAAATGTTTGTATAAAATGTGTAAGTATAGTAAATATTTAAGTAAATTTTTGCACTAAACTAACTTGAAAAGCATGTTTTTTAATATTTTAAATTATCTGTATCTATTATCTCACACGGATATTGACACACACACATATAAAGACCAGTTGATTATCCATTGTAAAATAGTTATCCCGATTCTAAGCCTAAAGTTGAAGCGTTTATAGAAAATAAGTGAGAGTAATTTCGATGCAACCCATATTTTGAGTTATGCAATTCAAGTTATATGATTTGAGCTGCACTGTTGTTATTATATGAAAAACAACAACAGTAAATTGTAACAGGAACGGAATGTAACAGAATGTAACAAGAATAGAATTTTGAATAGGGAAATCATTTATAACTACCTTCTCTACTTCTTTTATAAGAATGTTACCTCTGTAACAAAAACTACTATTAGAATTGGAACACTATCTGTATCAGGAAAATCATCAGCACTAGGCAAATTATCATGTAAAGAGAAAATATTGTTCTATGACTACAGTGAAAAATTTTTTTGATGACGTCAGATTTCTCTTTGAGATTTTGACCATAGCTTATTGATTCAGCTTTGAAGCAAGAAATAAACAACATATACTTGTTTGTGGAGATAAAATATACTTCTTATATATCTTAACTTCACGAACATAGTATACTTAACTCCACGATTCATTTTAAAGCACCAACAGTAATGTCGTCACACTTGATTGAAACAATAACGTGAAATCGGTGGCAAAATTTTGCTTCGTCTCTCTGAGAACATGTTACTGATTCAAAAACAACATATTAAAGTTGTACAGGTTTTTCGTGAATTTCCACAAAGTCATTGAACGGGTATCACAAAGATCATAATAATGCAGGTGCACATACATACAGTGTAAAAGCAAGATGGGACTTGAAGAATTTGATTTGACATGCAGTTGATCTTGACCTGGATGACTTCCTGCTCGTTCGAAATTCTCTCTGAGGTATTCTTAAATGAGCACCAGCATACTTCCCTGTACATAGCAATCCGAAGCTGGTCTCTATCAGATAGAGGCTACTCAAAAAGGTGTTTGAATATTTGCCATCTACAAATAAAGACTCAGCAGAAGATCTCCAAGACTTGATCTTGGACTACCAAAAGTATCATTTTATTTCCGATCGAAACCTATTAAACGCACCCTAACTGCCTATAGGGAACACAACGGGTATTTGATTAAGTCAAGATTCCGACTAACTTCCTTTTGGTTACGAGAATGATGTTTCCGACCCCGCCATCACAATGTCAAAGAACTCTTTGGCTAGCGGTAATCAATTAATCTATAACTTCTAAATCTATCTAAATTCAATCTATAAGTTTTGAAATTTTTCGTTAAATTAATGATCATTTATGATACATGGATTTATTATAACTGAGAGGAGGAGTGTGTTCATCGTAATGGAAAAGCAAAGTTCCAATACCAAATATTGATAAACATCAGCATTCCTGCTTTCATATCTGCCTTAGTAAATGCATGAAAAATTTCATTTGTTTCTGATCTTCGGTTATGTGAACAATCCAAGCTATAAATAAAAGCGTCCTTTTTGAAAACTGTTATTTGCAAATGACAAAAATGTAGTAACGTTTTGCTGTTAAAACTGTCCATTTTTGGGTGTCAGGATCAAAATCTGTGACTTACCACCCAATCATATTAATGAAAAGTTATGAAATGCTTTTAAGTATTGCTACTTTTCTCCATACATGGTGTTATTAAAATGAACGCATGATCAAATAATTACTACCATTAGCTAATTTCAAGCTTTTATAGCAAAGTTCAAAATAAAATATATTCACAAATTATTTTAAAAATAGTAATTATAGTGCAAATTAACTTTAATTTCTTTTAATTCTAGGAATTAAGGTATTACTTGACAGGGTATAATTGACTGGAATCTATTATGTTTCTGTATTCCATTATTAGAACATGCACAATCATTAGTTTGTTAAGTGCTATGATAAAAACCATAGTGTCTCGAATTAAGTAAATCTATCCATAAAAAGGATCTTCATTAATATCCGGAGATTGCCTTTACAGCTAAAAATAGAACACATTTAGGAAAATTGCCATAGAATTAGCAGATGCTTACATTTTTTTTTTTTTTTTTTTTTCCTTCGATTAAGTTCATCAGTTTTCTTTATTTGATGTATCTTCCTCTGTCATCTTTAGCGACTTATGTTAAACA
>JAPDSC010115375.1:0-18916 GCA_026290005.1 Latrodectus geometricus
CTAATGTCTTATATGTGTGCATTTGTTCTTGGTCTTTTGTTCGAGTCTCCATTCCTGGCTCTTGATAAACTATTTTTTGAGGTCCTGCAAAAGAAAAAATGCTCTCAAGCAAAGAAACAGTTTTGAACAAGGAACAAAATGAAACTTGAGAAAACTATACGAAAGGAGAGTAGCTGAATGTAGTTTTATTATGAGCATATCTGAGAAATAAAATAATTTACATTATCATATATATATTGAATACATTCAAGTAAAAACTGAGAAGATATTTATCGTCTGAAATTTGAAAATGAAAAAACATTAGTACTGAACCCCTAAAATACAATATTTTGGTCATATTTTGCAATTTTTCGACTAAATATCATAGAAATAGTTTTACATTGTGATATAAATTGCTTTGAATCATTTCTACAAATATTCTGTGTTTTTAAATTACAATTCAAAGAACTTTACAGATTTATACAGTGAAAAATAACAATACTTTAAAATTTCAAATATTTTTAAACACTATATATATATAAATATCTACCAATAAGTATTCGGACATTTGGACGCCTGTGATAGAAAAGAAAAACTAATTTTATTCAAAATCAATAATCGATAGAGCGAGACAATTACAGTGTAGACTCCGGGTCGTACTTTCCACAAGTCTTTGTATTGCAGCTAGTTGCATTGTCTTCCATTCGGATTGGAGGAGACATACAAGTTAATTCATCGATTTTGGACGGGTAGTTCACCCATTAACTCCTCGAACCAACTCCCCTCAGAGCTTCTCGATAAGGTTCAGATCAACTCTGAGCAGGCCATTCCATTCGATGAATTCCATTAACACCATACCAAGCCATGGTTAACCTCGAAACATGACAAATGGTATTGTCATCCTGAAAGTAACAGGAGTCCAACCCGTAAAACTGTCACAATGTAAGAAGCATGTTGTCATTCAGAATGTTGCAGTAGTCATTAACGTTGAGCTTGCCATGAATGGGGACCACGGGTCTCAGTCCATACCAGGAAAAACAACCCCAGACCACCTGAAATTTTCTTGACAGTTTGCTTCAGAAATAGTTCAAGACAGACGACAGTTCAAGAAATTTTCTTGAGTTTGCAGCTGAATGATTTAAAGGAAGGCCTTCAGTTCAACTGTTCGGGAGTTGATTCCCACCTTGCAAATGGATCTTGTAGTGGTTGAGAATTAATTTTTAATTGTGGGTCTCAGATGAATTTTAACATTCATGTGAAAATTATAACCATTGAGAGACAGATAAATCAAATGTGAAATTTTTCGGAGTACTATTATTAATTTGACATTGTAGATCGGTTATTTTTAGTGGTTATAATGTCAGAATTTTTCTCAGAAATGTGATATTATTTACCTTAGAATTTAGGATAGCATTCTTTAATATTCTCAAACTATTTACACAAATTCGCTTTAAATATCAAAATCCCATTCAAAATTATATGAGTAATTTTGAAGAGTTCTTCCGTAGTGATTTTACTTTTTTTCGACTAATGCAAATACAAAGCTAAAGTTTAAATAGAAAATAACAATTTTAATGTTCATCAAATTTCCAGCTGTTTTACCCTGATTAGTTTGGGTGTTTGCTCCCCTTGTCGGAAGGTAGTGAGATCATATCCTGACTCTACTGAAGATCCGTTGTGTTGCTAATGCCGGATGAGGCACGTTCAATATGCCGTTGTCTTCCATGAGAAAATGATACCTCTGGGTTTGGCAGGCTTCTACTTGATCCCTGCTTCTTAATTAAGAAGACCCACCAATCCTCGAGGCAATGATGGCATCTCAACTGGCTTGCAACACTATATAAATCATTTCCGCTCTTTGTAGTGCTGAAAGCTGGAAATCCTAGAGTAGCCGGTCATGGAAAAAATTTATTTACATTATTAAACTAACGTGAAAACAAATTTTATAATAATATTCCTTTTGAATAATCAATGTGCTATGAAATGTTTTCTGCTATCAATCAAGTTTATATGTCCTTATCCATTGTCGCAAGATGAACCACTAACTGTGTCTAATTATGCAGTTTTAAAAATTTAAATAAATTATGTTCTAAAAAATGCAACAATGTTAAGTAATTGCCTTAGAGGAATTTATTCAAAAGCAATATAATAAATTAAATCACGTCTAGAAGATAAATTAATTAAATTTCATTCAATGGTATAAGATAACTTAAAATAATTCATAACACTTTTGTTATTGCTCATATTTTAATCATCATCAGCAATGGTACGACATCCATTTGTAAGCTTAGGTCTTCCTCAGAAGATTCTGCCCTTGTCCTTGAAACTGTTTTCCAGATCTTCACATTTAGGATGGCAAAGTCCTAATCCACGAACCCATAAGAGCAGTCCAGTATTTATTTCTTTGGAATTCAAAATAGGCTGATTTTAATCGGTTGGGACTGTTAGTCCCACCCCGAATCCTAAATCTCCAGGATCAGTCCCCTGGTATAATCCCCAGGTAGCAGGATATCACCAGATAACCCCTCAGACATCTCGTGCTACTACTCCCTATACCCACTACAATGAGTGAAACTTTGAGGAGCTCATATTTTAATGTTGAAACATTATTTACAAATATTTTCAGTAAATTTGTTAAGTATTGTACCTTTGAGTATTTATGCAAAAGTAATGCAATAAATTAAATAATATAGTTTCAATATAATTCAAAATAGGTATAAAAAAATAATATAAAATCAAAATTCTCAATGAGCTTTTCAGAAATATGATGAGAAAGCCTGTGAACTTTTTATTTTCACTAGAAAAATGAAAAAATGAGAAAAGCTAACTTAAAAGTAGAGCTTATACATTTTATCAAGGCCCTTTAAAGAAGATAACAATTTCTCATCTTTATTCGATATTAGCCACGTGCTATGGTAACCTTGAGGTTGGTGGTTAAACATTTCAAAAAGAATAGTTAAGCTGACTTCTATATTGCGAAAGCTGTATGCAGAATTTAGTTCAATGACAGGAAAAAATCAGATGATTATTCACGGAGTAACCGATAATTAGTTAGCTTCAGCCACCTGGCATTTCTACAAATAATTTGACACCCGAGATATCAATTTGTAATATTAATACTCATGAAACGGAAAGAATAAAACGAAATCCCCAAATAACGATCCAGATTTTATGCTGCATGGAATCTTTAATCTGTATATACACTAGATTATTCTCTTGTTTTTATTCCCAGACGATGAGAAATAATCTTATTTGATATCAGTACTTGTACAAATGAAGCATGACTTATAATTGTCACTTATTTAACACGTGGACAAAGAAGAATTCTTTTCACTCCAGGGAGGCGTTCATATGTAAAATAGTCGTATCCAAACGCATCAAACTATTGTGAATATATGATTAAGCCATTAGATTCTCCTTAGCTGATTATTTAGTGTAAACTCACTGCATCGTTTATTCTTGCCATTTTCATTTTGGAGAGATATCCTTGTATGTAGTCTGTCACATACAACAGATTTTAAGTTTACACTTCTAGCAAATATTTGAAACTTGCGGGAAATGTTTGAGTTTCAAGCATTACCAATCACAATTGAATCAGAATTACCAATAAAGCTCATTTTAAAAACAGTAATGTTTACATAGGATTGCTTAGGTCAACAAATTGGCAACAATGAAACAAATAAAAAATTTAAGAAGATGTATTGCAAAATGCATAAGGATAGTATTACGAAACTTATGATTGGTAGAATATGGAACTAAAATCACCTTCATTTGCTTATAACGTGTGCATTTATTTGTACAATATTATTTTCAAAGGCACATTTGGTTACGTATATAAAAAGTTGCAACAATGATGATTGGCAAAATGTTGCAAGATCAAATCAATTTCCTCTTCATTAACTTCATGAAAAGAAATTATTCATGTTCATACATAATACTAGATGAGAGTCCCAATAATTTATTAATAAGGAGCTGCCTACAACTTCATTTGGCGCAGCTTGTCCTTTTTTGGACCTTGCGCCACAAAACCCAACCCAACAACAACAGCCTACAACTTCATAGAGCTCCTTAAAGGACTAATTTTAATCGATTTGCCTAAATACTACCATCAAGTTGTATCAATCTCTGAACAAAAATGATTACATAATGCTTGAAGACCATTTGTGCTATTTTGCTTCAATAAACAAACTATTTAGATAGCAGGAATCCAAAAAAAGCAAGGAATATTCCTTGATAGATACAAACCTTATCAAAAAACGAAAAGTATATGAGTAAACTACAACATATCTTGTAGATAATCACAATGAAACATTTGTTAGTCCAGCTTCATAGATGTATGTTAGATATATATATAGTGAAAATATTCACTCGCACATACAGAACAATACTGTAGCATATATTTTCGATTTTTTAACCTGAAGTTTAGATTATAACATGCAATTAAAATCGAGATTAATATTTTTCCATGAATCTACACCTTTTTTTATCAAATTACTTAAAAAATTTACAACGTAAATTATCCACATCAAAATAGCTACGCAATATTACTAATTTTTCTAAATAATAATCAACATCCGAGATAAACTTAATAAATGAATAAACTTTAACAGTGGTGCTAATATACGTTTGAAGCACATTCTCTTTAATTTCTTTAATAGCTTCTCTTTTTTTTTCAGAAGAATTTTGATGTTTTTCTACACTTTCTAATTATATTCTACTTATATTTTTAATTATATGAAGTTTGTGGGACTATAATTGTAATGAACAAAACAAACGCATCAAACTACGTTCTAAATCACTATACCATATATCGATGGATTTAAAAAAAAGGATATAGAAATTTTTGAGTCCAAATGTTTTTAAAGAATAAATTTTATTTGTTTAAATCTATTTAAAGTGAAATGGTATTTAAGTCTTATGTAAAACTTTATGCGAATATTTATGAACATATTCATGAATATATTCATGAATATATATAAAAAAACATTTCTGTATATCTTAAAAAATATTAAATGGTTTTAAATAGATTATGCAAATATACTTTAATCACTTAGTATATATAAAAAGCAAATATTTTATTGCAATTACCTAATAATTTTAATGCTTTAAAATTTCCAGACATAATAAAAAAATAATACAGTAAAATTTATCAAAATATTTTTATAATACTTCCTATTATACTGAATAAACACAACGATATACTTGATAAACTCTACGATAAACTTTAAGAAGTATTAATACTAATGCCAATGATTAATAAGCATAAAATTAAGTAACTAATTTTACATTTATCTTTGTCTTTGGAACACAATAGAATAAGAAATAAAATTTGCATTTACATGTTATGAATGATTTCTCATGTTCTGAATGATCAACATCAATAAAGGATTTATTGAAAATCCGAGTATAAGGCACTCAATTCAAGCTGCCTCCTAAATTAGATGCACAGATTCTGTTACGTTGCTCAGACTCTCTCTGTAGAAAATATTATTAATATTCTATTCTGTTGCTACTGCTTTTCGGCAGTAGCAATAAAATAGAAAATAGAAAAACAAAACAAACAGGAATACTTTGTCAAGCAAAATGAATGAAACTATAAATATTTAACTTCTAGATCTCCTACGACTGGGGCACGTTAAATCCGTTGGGTCGCAATGTCCTCCATGTTCCCATAACAAATTAATACCTCTGGGGGTGGTTGGAGCCAGGCTTAGGGTCTTCACTGGTTTCAATCTCCAAATTGGAAGATTCAGGTGGTGCTGCCACCTATGAGCCAAAGTCGTACTTCCACCTTCGAATGAGGGTGCTGTATTAAAAAAAAAACGGAAGACGCTACCTATCTGACTTCATTCGCCTAGTCTCTGACAGGCGGGCTTGACGTCGCCAAGTGCCATTGGCAACAACTTCTAGATCTTACTCAATAGAAGTAGATTATTAAACCTTATATGATTAACCTCTAACTTCTATCACTGAAATTAGTAGAAAATTCAATCATAAGCGCCCCTAACCCTATCTGTCTTTGAGGTATACCTGAAAATTAAATAAAAATAATAAATCATTCCTCCTGATAAATAATATTTCCCACCAATAATGACACTTTGTTTTCATTATATGTCCTGTATGATGTCGTTCAAACACAAATGAATTCAAAATTATAGAAGACAAGCAATATAAATTACAGTTCGCAAAAAATAAGTCTTTCCATAATTTCACAAATTCTCGCACACAAATACACACAAACAGAAGCATGATATAAAAAGGCCTAAAACATTTTGACACAGATTTTTTACACAAAATATTTATAATTTACCTATTACTTATATGAGAAGAATCTCATGTTATGATGAAAAAGTTAAAATTTTTTTTGAAACCGACCCTCAAGTGATTTCACCTCATTTGAATGATTTAATATTAAATTTATTTGTTATCCAGTTAATTTATTGAGATAAATTAATTCTTTTCAACTTTTTTAAAACTCTCTAAATTGCCTATTTGTAATAGCAATGCAACTTCAGCAAGTACTCGCCAAGTGGAATAAGGATCAGACAATGTGATACGAGTGAACCCATGTCTTGCACACCTTTACGCCAGATTCCTTTTACATATACATGCAAAAATTTTATTTTTATTATTTGAATCCTTTTTATTCATTTAAAACGAGGCATTTCAATAACAATTTTTTTAACACAGAAAATAAAATTAACAGTTTGTCAAATTATTTCTATATAAAAATTTATTTCTTGATTGCTATGAAATTAAAATTAATAATTAGAAAGGCTAATTAGTAAAATATAAAAATGTTTTTTGTAAAAATTTATATTTATGATATAAATGCTATTTTTTTTTATTACTTAGCAGTATTTTCCAATAAAATTAAGTTTTTATTTTATTCTTTTCCTTGTAAAAATGACAGAGTTGTTCTGCAGTGTGCGATACAAGTTGGTACACATATATTCGCATCATTCATAGAAAGATGCTACTGAGAACAAACAAAATTTCCATCACTTGACACAACTTTTATTCTTCCCGTTACTACAGGAAAAAAATGTTATTTGTTGTTTCACGCTCTTCAATAAAAGATGTAAACACCCACCAACTACATAAAAATAAATTATTCTGTTGACTCGTTTGTTTCAGAGAAAGGTTAAATAAACCCAACTGCCCCTCTAACTTCATGATTCATGACAAAATCTGGACACAAAACAACTGAGGCAATTTATTTAGTTGCAATGTTCATATTTCTACTCGTAATAAATAATCTTAGTCCCGACAGAAATCGTTCTTTGCTCGTCTTTTTAGTGGAAATATTGCTCATACTGGTGATGCTTTGATGAATATGCGCGAATGTATATACTCATGTAAGCACAGATGAGTATGTGTAAATAAATCAAATAGTTCGATAGGGTGAGAGCTTTCGTAATACATTTCATGAACGATCGAGATCCACCCAAGAATGCTGTGAATTACTTGGAATATTTGTTCACACAGCTATACAACAAAATGGGTGAATGCATTTCAGTCTATGAAGATTGTAGTGGATTGCCAGAAAATATTGATTTCTATTGCAATAATAAAATTAAAAGTAAAAGTAAATCAAAAAGTAAAAATTAACTTCAAATCAATTTTTAAAGAAACTGTAAATAAAATAATGATGTTTGTAACTAATAATAATGTTTACTCAACTAATGGTAGTAAAATTGTTCATTGTGTATTAAAATGTTTCTTCACATTTATCATATTCTAACAATGTATTTAGTGATTTGAGGAGAAATAGTATTAACGCTGAAATTAAACAAATTACTTCGTTATCTAGTTCTAATAAAATTGAAATGAATCTATAAATAATATAGGATTAAAATGGGTTGTGCCGATACTGTAAACAGAGGCCAGAATCAGAATTTACTGAGGAGGAAAAGTTACCCCCCCCCCCTGTTAAAAATAGAAAACGTTAAGTAACAATAAAAAATTAAGATCCTTAAATCAATGTATAATCACTGAAAATTAATAATACTCACTACATTCTGATGTGGAAGCTGAAAATAGTATTAACCTGAAAAATTTTTACATGATAATTACTATGACTCATTTAATAACGTAGAAAACAACATTACGAAATCCCCAGTTGTCTGTTTTAAGATGGACAGAAATTAACAGAGGTCATTTTTTTCAAAAGAAATAAACGAAAAATTTTACTTTCAAATTGCAGGAAGGCCTGCCGGCCAATTTATTAAACTAATGCTTTGCACCCCTGAACAACACAAAGGTTCAACAAAAAACTAAGAGAGAAAAATATTTCCTATTAAGTTACAAACCCAAATCATAAAATAACCGTATAATTAAATCACCATTAGGGAGCTACTGATTAAAACCGAAATTGAAGATATAAAAAATGCCTTTATATCTAGAAAATTTATTCCATTAAAAGTATCATAAGTGATCATGGAAAGTGACAAAGTAAAAAAAAAATTTCACTTTTTCTTATAAAAAAAAAAGAAAGAAACTTACTAAACAAACTTTCTTTTTTAAATGACCCTCTAAACAAACTATTTTTCATAGCTGAAATGTTTAAAAAATTAATTTTGATGTTCCAATCTTAATTCTATACCTAATATTCTTAAAGGAATTTAAACTTGCATGGTTGCATATATATATAATAGCTTTTATTCTTTGAAATTATTATTCCTTTAAATGTATAAATTCCAAATAAATCACTTAAATTCAAGCTTAAAGTCTACACTAGACGGCGCCATGAACCTTTGCAACTATTTAAACTAACAGAAGCTTAAAATAAGGAATTCTAGATAATTTTTGTGAATCCTAGCCAATCTATTAAAACTTTACATGGTTAAATTTGTTTGGTTAACTCTTTACTGTGCAGTGTTCCATGTGATAGAACACCTAACTTTAAATTGTTACCAAACCGTTGCATTTAGAGATAAATGCATCAACTTTTCTTTAAAAATGTCCTTTAAACTTTTTTCTTTGATAATAGATGGCAGCATAACACAAGGCTACAAATAATTTTCAATTATTCTATATCATTTAAATCCCTTTATTTTTAAGAAATTTTTCCCAAATTTTTTTGAGATATAAAAATAAATGTTTTGAAAAAAATTTCTGCGTTATTTTGTTGCCTGTTCATGGAACTATTTATTCTATATTACTTTAAATTTTTTAAGCAGATAGTATACGTAGAATCACTAAATAAAACAGGTTTTCTATTCCTGGAACACAGCGCCGGTCCTTTTCATTTACGCCGTCAGAGCGGGATTAGCCTCGAACCAAATGCTGAGGGAAGTATTTATATTTACTGTTTTTCTCTTTTTGGGGGGAGGAATGCTTTGGAATTTACAGGGAAGAATTTCTTGTATGGGAAATATTTCTATACCCTTTTCAGCCTCTTGCATTGGGAAGCTTCAGTGGGATCAGTCATTTCGAGTTATCTCTAGATAGAAAGTGCTTATGTTCTAGATTTTCCCTTTCGCTACTACTTATATCAAGATTCCTTACAATATACAGTTCGTTCACACATATAATACACAATGATATGCATTTGCATTTTTACCAGTTGATAATATATGATATAAATTTTGTATTTGTGATTGTCTATTAAAATATCCAACATAATTTTACTTCTTCTATATTTCCATTCCATTCTAAATATTTTTATTCCAAATATTTCCATTACGTACACTGACCTTCTAGAAGACTTTCAATAGGCAGTCGACCATATTCACATCTCACCAGGGAGGAAACTCGAAAATTCATAACCACAAGTACTACTAGCCAACGCCCAATCTTGGCTGGTTGGGCGTTCATTCATTGAATATATTAGATTTTTATTATTTATTGTTTATACCTCGTGTTATAAGTATTCTTAAGAATTTTGACACACTTGAAGCAAGCAAATATAATTTTCTTTTAAGTAAAGGTTTTTGTCAGTAAAAGAGTGTGACGAGCTTCTGTTTACAATTTCTCATAGTCAAGCAGAAGGTCTACAACTATTTAATGACATGTATGCTGTACGCTTAATTCTGGAATTTGTTTCTTAATTCGGACTAGTTGTCCTCAAAGTTTAGTACATTCTAGACAAGATTAATAAAATAATAAAAATTACTATCTAGAAGCTTCTACTGTGTTTTAGCTTCTTTATAAAGGAAATTACTGTTCATACTAATTAATTAAAACTAATTTTTATCAAAACGAAATTAAAAGCTGCATTTTTTCTGTAATTTTTAAGCAATTGAAATAGTTATCTGTATTAATAGATTATTTAAAGTTTAAATGTCATTTGTAAGAAAAATATAGATAAAATATCATATTTATTTTGCGTATTTAAATTGAACAGAATTAAAAACGTTTATATTGTATCAAATTAATAGATGCATCATTAATATTAATTTTACATTTCATATACAAGAGGAACTAATATCATGGTGTGCTAAATTTAAGTAATGCAATTTAAGTTTTAAGTAAGTAGCTACGAAATTGCAGAAAAATTGATCATGCTATCAGTATAATGAATATACATTTCAGTAGATATGCCATACGTATGCAAATGTCAGAATAAAAAGGTTGTATGAACATACGTAAAGAAGTTTAAGAATAGGATAAAGGGAAGAACTAAGATACAACAAAAGGCACTCCCTGCAAGTCATCCGAATGATTTCTTCTAGCTATATTTAATGAAATAAAATAACTTCTTTCGTGAAATATAGCCAGAAGAAATCACTAGGATGACTTCACTTGAGAAAAAAATGAAAGGAAAGCTGAAAGAGAGACGAAATGTATCCACTCTAGCTAAAGAGTTCGGAATCAGCAAAAATGTCGTTTTGGATACTTGGAAAGCTTATCAAACGAATGACTCGGCTATAAGAAGCTTTGGTGATAAAGCGAACCCTTAACATGGTTGACCGACATATTGTCTTGCGAATGAAAAGAGATCGTATCTAGTTAACACCAATAGATACTCAGCAACTGTGTATAGCAAGGGTGTGTCAAGTGACACAGTTTACTGTGCCGAGACGCCTTCAAAGAGCTAGCTTATTCACCTGTCATCTCGAAAACTACATGCCTTTCAAAGTTGACATTTGATGATGCAAGGAGAGCGAAAATTGGCTGTCTCATCGATGAAATTGTGTCTTCATTATGGATTAGAATGGTTTGTGTCATGAGCTATTTCCAACGTCAGTTTATTTCGAGACACAGTATCATCCCTGTAACATTACTCAAAGAAACAGTTTAGCTTGTCCAAGAGTAGTCATATGAACAAGCATTATGCTGAATGAGTGGACAGCGTTCTACGGCTGCGACAGAGATTTTTTAACTGGAGATCCCTATTAAATGGAAGTAATTTTGTCAATTTCAGTCAGAGGTGCTGTTGGAGCACACTTTATTTTATAACTGACAATGCACGGTGTATCGGGCAGCATTGTTCCCTTATATAAATCCCATTGAAAATATGTGGGATGCAATGTTGGACGCATTGCAACTTGATTATTGCCTCTGGAAGACATCCAACGACTGAAACAGATCGTAATTGAGGGTTGGGCATTTTTTCTTCAATAACACTTGCACAATCTAGAGCTGAGTATAGAGATACGGTGTGAAACAGCCAATGTATTATTGTTGTTCTTCCTTTCAAACAGATGATACTATCAGTTCAATAAAGTCTTTTATTGTTTCATTTAATACTGTATGCATTGTACTTATTTTTGCTTAACAAAGTATTCATCATCGTTTTAACAAAGTATTCATTATCGCTTTTAAGGAGAAAATACTGTCCCTCCTTTCTAAATGTCTTTCTGATGAATTTTCGTAGAGTCATGAAAAAATACCTTTTATATATGCTGGGCTTTCAGAAAAATGTTATATTTGATAAATTTAAATATAATTACTGTTTTGAATGTACATTTGAATATATATTAAGTAACAAATGATCTTTTTCCTCTTGAATTAACTTTTAAAAAAATTTTATATACCTAAAAGTTTTAACAAATTTTTTTCTAGAATATTACGGTTACTCGTAAAAAGTATTTTTTCTGTATCAGCTTCAACATGTGACGGCATATAATTCTCCAGTCACCCAATATTCTTCTTCATAAAAGAACTACATTGTATTTGGCATATTATTTTTAAGTACATAAATTCCATCGACCATGAAAAAAATTGCTTCAATTTATGTGATTTTTTGCCAATAACAGAAAACTAAATATCAAATACTTGGTTGTTATGTTGCTAAATTATTTGTACTTCTTTCAAAAACAATTCTGTTCTAATGTTTAATTCACTGTTGTTACACCACAAGTGATTATTGAAATTGTTATCTGTCTGTTACTGAGGTTTGACTGTAATAATAACGTTATTTTTTTTTTTTCACTTTAAGTAGATTTTTCCTTTTGTTGCTTAAATAATGAATTTAATGTTTATGCTTACTTATCTCACAAAATAAACTGTTCACACACACACAACAAACAGTTTTAATGATATATTTTAAAAAGTATTTTCACAACAATATTTTAAAAAATTATATAAATATTTCAGGAGCAACTGTAATGAAGATCCATATGAAATGGTTTAGTGAAGTTTGGCGAGATTTTGCTAACTTTCTTGTTCTACTGGATTTTAGCCACAATTACCTATTTTTATTGTCAACATCCCTTTATCTTAACTAAAACAAGCAATGCATTGAACCCGAAAGCACCAGTCGATACAATATTCATGAATAGTTTTTAGTTATCCACCAGTTTTTTCTTTTAGATTTTATGTAAAAACTTTTTCATTTCTAATGTAATTTACATCAGCCAAAATTCCGCCTTGATTCTAAAGAGAGCAGTCGTATATGATGAAAGAGTTCTATATCTCATACATCAATGCGTTGCTCCTATAACACAAAGTATCTATGCTTACTAGAATGTTCGAAGAATGCCCTTTTTCTGAAGATGTCCTGCTATGGGAGGCGGATAATACAACTCGGATATTTATTACTGTCCTAGCGCTATGTCATTTATAGGTTTACCTTAGCGTATGGTACGGCATCCTGCACTGACCCCAACACGGTTAGGAATGCAACGCATAGAATTCTTCAGATTTGGGATTGGTCTATGTAAGTTACCTGCATCTCCTACAGCAAATAGCAGTAAAAGAGACCCCTACTTATCCGAACATTGCCAAATTAAATAAAGTACATAGAGAAGCAATGCAAATTTTGGCAGGTATTGCTTTCGAAAATCTTGAAAATTCGCAAAAACCTGTTTTGGGTAGCCCCAGTAAAAATATTAAAAGGGGGATAGTATCAAACTCCGGGGAAAGTGGCGCTTTGTCGGAAGCCACACCCACAAACGAGAAAGGTGTCTCTCTCATTGGTCAAAGTAAGATTAATAGAAAACGGTGCGAAGCATTACTGAAAAGCAACAAACAAAAGAAAATAATTCTAAAGTTATTCCCGAAAATCTTTAAATAGTGAAATTAATAAATTAAATGAAGATAATGAGTTTGTGAATATTTTCATGGAAACTAGTAAGGACTTACAGAAAAAAACAATGGCGAAATTAATGACACAATTGGTTTTCAGCTTGATAAAAAAAAAAAAAAGCTACCAAAATACCTCTCATCATTAATAAGGAACGGAATGTTGATTGGAAATTAATTTAAAAATAATTGGATAGTATTATTCCGGATCAACAAACGGCAAAAATAAATGCACGGGATTTATACACTACTAAAGCTGCATCCTCTGAAGAACATAGCAAAACCACTAAACACCTTAAAGATAAAAATTTTAAATTTCATTCGTATATTTTTCCAGATGATAAAGACATCAAAGTTATTTATCAATAGCTTGCCATACGATACTGATCTTAATGGAATTCAGCAAGAACTTGCAACCTTAGTATTTGTGGCTACTAAAGTAACACAATTAACCTCGAACAAAAATGGCAAACGAGTCAAAATTCCTCTCTATTCAGTTATTCCTCCAAAAACCAAAAAATCGTAAGAAATAAAAAAAAAAATAAAAAATTAGATATTAAGATCGATTTATTTTATATAAAAACTTATGAATAAATCTTACTCTGATGCTATAAAAAATAAAAGCTCCATTGACATTTCTTGGAGTTCTAAAACCATTCCAAAGTTGGTTTTAGAAGAAATTGATGAAATTTTAATTTGGATCAAAAATTCCGGATTGGTAGGAACTATTAAGTCATTCAAAATTGGCCAACTTGCCACCACAGTCACCGTTCCTTAATCCACTCATGGTCTCTCACCTTACTGATCTCTGAGACGCACTTACGGGGCATAAAATGTAAATTTACCTAACTATGTCACCTTTAGAAGTAATAGACTTCAGGGCATTGGGGGTGGAGTTGCTATACTTTGCAAAAATATCATTTTCAACAACTTTTTACTCCCATATTCCTCAAACTCAACAGATATTATCTCAATCATCTTAAGTCTGCCAAATACAGATCTGATAAATTGCATTTATAATAAATTTATAACTCCTTCCAATCAATTTTATTCAGCAAATTATCCAGGATAATTATCCAACCATCCTAGCTGGTGATCTTAACGCAAAAAACACTAATTGGGGCTGTAAAACCACTAATCAAAATGAACAGGGGTTCTTCAAAATCTTATTAATAATGGAAACATAAATTTGTTTGCTTCTACATATCCAAATTTTACAATAGGTAAAATGTTTAAATTAAATCTGTTTGTGTATAATTCCATCCTTCTTTTTTTTAATGTGTATTATTTTATTATGATTCCATATAAATATATGAATTTTTTTATTCTGCCATTGTTTAGTTTCACTTCATTTTACAACAAATATGCAAAATTTAAACATTTGGAAAAAAATTCTTTTGCATTTTTACCATTCAAAACTCATGTGTTACTCTCATGTATATTTTTTAAATTATGGTTTAATGTAAATAAAATATATAAATTTTTATTCCTCTATTTTGTATTAAATATTTCACACATTGCTCAATATTTTACATTAAAATATTATGAAATTTAGATTTTTGGTAAAACTGTTTTTGATAAACTATAACTTTAAAACTGTTTTTGGTATAACTTCATATTTTTCATATTTAATGAATTCTTATGCAACTGTAAAACTTATCTTAATATAGAATGATCATATCTACTTAAACATTATAAAAACAGTTTAAATTGTAAAGTTTCTTTACTTATTTATGAATTGCTTAGGATTTTTAAAATTAAAAAGATATTTGAATTAATGCAATTTTTATTTCAGAAAATTGTGGTTTATCTACTACATAAAAATATAAACGAATAAACGTCTTTTATATAAAAAAAATTACTAGTTATAATATCAATAAATATTAATGCGATTGTTTTGTTAATGTTTAATAATAGAAAAATGTAATAAATTAAAAAAGTTTTTTTTTTTTTTTTTTTTTTTTTTTTTTTTTTTCAAGGCAAACTTTAAAAAAATGTATTTGTTATTGATTAATCCTCAAACATTACAATTTTTTACAAACAATTCATCATTTAATTATAAAATTTTAATTATGTTATTGAAAAATTTTACTAAATTCAGACAAAAACTTGTTAGGATGAAAAATAGAAATTATTTTCTTAAGAACTTTCATATTTTAATTAACACTGTGCCGCCCAACTTGTCTAGTGGTTAGCGTACCTGAAATGTACGCTAACCACTACAGATGGGTGGGACCTACAGATGGGTGGGACCTACAGATGGGTGGGACCTACAGATGGGTGGGTACCTATAGATGGTACCTACAGATGGGTGGGACCTGGGTTCGAAAACTGGCTTGGGCATGGATGTACTTTCTCTCTCTTTCTTGTCTTTGTCCTTTCTTTGTGTGTGTGAATGGTTGTCTACCCTATAAATGGGTACCTTATGGCATGTGTGTACTGAGGAAGTCGGACTCCACACCAAATATGGTTCATTTGGAAAAGTGAAGAAGCGCACTTCAAATTGCCAGCCTGGCTTGATCACGACAACAACAATTATTGTAAATTTCAAAAAATAAGTATTGGGTAATTTGAAAATATACTTTCAACAAATCTAAATACTGAAAACAACTATAAATAACAAAATATAAAATTTTATATTGAATAAAAAATGTTTATGAAAATTAATAAGTTCGAAACTTTTCACAGAAAAAGTATATGGGACAATTTTAGTGATATAAGTTATTCATCCAAGAGCTTCGACAAAGAAACCCATTGCTCCCCGAAATTAAACTTTCAAGCTTCTTTAATTTTGATTCAGATATAATTTCTTTGTAAGAATTATTAGATGATTAAATTACTGAAAACATAACAATAAATGAGAGTGAAAAAGAACTTTCAGGTTTCAAACATTAAGGAAACAGCATAATGCTGCTACCATTTGCAAAACTAGTAGATGACTTGGTAACGAGATTAAGTTATTTTTTGAGAATTACGACGGAGAAAAATGTTTTCCTACAAGGAAAAGATTGTTTCTAAAAATGTCGTTGTTTGAAATAGAAAAAGTGAAAGACTATACTTTATTTGCTTTTTTCTGGCAAAACGAAAGTTAGAATTGCTTTTAATTATTTTTTTTCTTTTGAATGTTTTTCAAATAATATATACAAGGGATGGCCAAAATTTTAGGATCCGTGGTCTACTCCACATTTAAAAAACCGAAGGTGGTCTACCAATTAACTTAAAGTATATGTTTATATATTTATTTTCGGTAGCAGAAACAATGGTATATTATCTAATTTTTCTAAAAAAAAAACTTAATATTTACAAAACAAAAATTTACGGACGAAAATAATCAAAGTATTCATACATAAAAATTAACCATCCTATTCACTTTGTTTAGTTGAAATTTGGCACTGTGTATATCAGCGACAAGTTTATCATATTGTGGCTGATACGAGCTTATTGCAATGCGTAAACACGAAATTAAATGTTCATCTGTTACCTCGACCGATGTTTAGTTCTTATGGCGCTCATGGTTGAAAAGCAGATTCGCAAAGATACGTCGATCCAAAGTATTATTTTAAATGCAAAATCAATTTGTAAATATTTGGAAACGTTTCCTCAGAAATTAATTTATAAAAATCATTATCGCCTGATGCTTTTGATTTAAGAAATATATCCCATCTTAATTTAACAATTTTTTCCTCGACCGTGACTAAAGTGGTATCTATTAAATGTCCTATTTTTTCAGATATTCCATCAATGTTGACATTTTCATTAAATAAAAATATCGTAAAATTGAGTATTTCTTCCAATTTAATTAAGTCAGTGAATCTTCTTTTAAATTTTTCAAACAAAACATCTAAGCGTTCAGTGAAATCTTTGAAATCTCGGTTTGGATGCACACTTCCTCCATGTTCTTGAAGTTTCTCAATTCATGTTTTCTTAATTGAGACGCGTTTCTTTGAAAGTTTTAATCGTACTCATCATGTCTGTTACACATTTATTCCTTCCTTGTAGAATTAGGTTTAAGTCGTTAAGTTTTGCAGTGATATCGCAGAGAAAAGCTAGTTTCATGAGCCATTTCTCATCTTCCAATTCACTAATGTGCTCTCCTTTTATTTGTAGAAAATTTCTTATTTCTGGAAACAGAATACGAAATATTTTAAAAAAGCACCACGGCTTAGCCACCTCACGTCTGTGTGCAATAAGAGATCTCAGTTCTCTGATTCAGTTTCTTCCAAAAGAGCCCGAAATTGTCGTCTCTGAAGACTTCTCGAATGAATTGAATTGACGATTTTAAAAGCAATTTGCATTATATCATTAGACTCTAGTGTTTTTGAACACAATACTTGCTGATGGATAATGCAATAATAGCTGATAAAACTGGGAATTTCCTCCTCCTTTTTGCACAAGGCAATAAAACCAATTTGATTCCCGACCATTGCTGGAGCTCCATCTGTTGTAATAGAAATCAATTTATGTATGGAAAATCCTGTCTTATTAATAATGTTTTTAAATGAATTGTAGATATCTTGGCCCCTCGTTTGTCTTTTCAATGGAATTATAGTTAATAATTCTTCTTTTGAAGTCATATCTTCGTGGATTCATCAAATTGAAGTGATAGGAACTTACAAGCTTTTAAATCGTCATTTAATAAATCCTCCAAATTATTATTCATAGCTTCAGTCCATCGCATCACAGTGTTACGCGACAAAGAAATATTATTTATTGACGATATTATTTCAGATTTGTTTTCAAAATCAAGGAAAAGCACTTCTCCCGCTTTACAGAAAGCTTCTTTTATCAATTCTCCATCTTCGAATGGTTTTTTTTTCGCTTTATCAAAACTTCTAGAATTTTAAACGACGCCAATGTTACTGCTTTAGCTTTGGTGCCTGGTTTCGTAAATACCGATTGCTGTAAATGTAAATTCGACTTTAATTCATGCACTTTAATTTTTCGAAGTTCACTGATGACTGGAAAATCTGTAGCGTATTTTAAGTGCATGGTTTTAAAATGTCTTTCGACGTTTGCATTTTTGGTAGTGCCACACTTGAGTTACATATGAGACAAACACATTTCTCCTTCACCATAAACAAAAAAGAAATCATCTTCCCACTCATTGTGATAATGGTATGTTTTACTTCTCTTAGCATTGGTGCCTGGCTGAGTCATTTTGGTTATTGAAATACAAATTCAACAGTTTCGAACAACAGTTCAAACATTCAACAATTTCGGAACAAATTCGTATTTTTTTCTGCTAATATCCGAGGTCATTATCGGGATGGTCGCGCGGACTATCTCAAATGTCTTCGCGGTCAACGTCTTGGCCATCCCTGATATATACTGAATAATTTTTTTAATGGTGCTTTACTTATAAATATATATAGAGCAATGTGATGAAAATTTGAAGATCTAACAGTTACTTTTCTATTTTATGAACTTTTGGTTTTAAGAACTATTTCATTGTTCTACGTGTTCGTAA
>JAPDSC010115376.1:0-11929 GCA_026290005.1 Latrodectus geometricus
TATATATATATATATATATATATATATATATATATATATATATACACATATATATGTGAATGTAGAGAGATAGAATGTGATTCGTAAGTGCGGAAATGTTTTATTTTCTTTCTTAATCAGTTGAAATACTTTCATAGGTATTTAAATATGCATCGTAATTTTTAGTCTCAACTTTAAATTAGGTTGTCGAGTTATTCTTACGTATTTATAGCAAAATTACAGGAATAATGGGCATTTAAGCAATCTCCAGTAATATCTAGCACCAACAATCATTTCATAGGCATGTAATTTCCCGACTATTTGCGCCTAAGACAATGCTTCTCCAATATTACTCGGTGGAGAGGTATATTGGATATTCGCTTGGGTATAACGAAATAAATTCTCTGTGCAAATAACTCTGCGCAGCCTTTGCCCTCGGCTCCTTAATCATGCCTCTCAAATCGCTTCCCGATCTCATTTCTCTGCACATTTCTGGTCACGAGGCTATCTGGAGTTTAGCGATTGATTCCGACTTTTAATTCACAGAGCTCGTAATAAATCATTTGTAATGTGAGAGTAATTTCAGTGCCATATCTGAATCAATTTTTCTTTCTCATTCGATAATTGAACGTAGCACATAAAAATATATATAATCTATAAATATCTATAATCTATAAAATAAATATATCTCATGTACATACAGGTGTGTTTACTATCAAGCAAAATAACTCCAAATCATCACTGTGAAACGTACTATTTTTGAATAAAATTTCAATCGATACAAAATGAAAGCATATTAAAAAAATTCATTATTTTTTATAAAATATAAGGAAGTTTTTTATTTGAATTATTAGATTATGTGCTAATTCTAATAGATTCAATGTTCTTATGTAGTATTCACTGTTTTATTTGTAAGAATATGATGTTTGGAGTGAGAGATCATCAGATTGGTTTTAGCAAATGTGGAAAACAAAGAAGTATCTTTCACTTTTGTTCATTTAAAAAAATAAAATTGGGCTCATGGTTGCCCAGTGACGGGACTGAGGGAGAAGTCTCTGGTTCGACTCCAGCCACTACTAAACAACTGGAGATGGTTGTTGAGTTCTTACCTTATGTATGCGGAGCTATTGATTGATAGTTTTCCATGTTTCCTCTCTAGCGACATATGAATTAGTTCTACAATCTATAAAAATTCTTTTTGGAAGACAATTTTGCGGTGGACATCAAAATGCCTTACAACAGATTGAGGCCCCAGGGCAATATCAAAAGTTAAGAATGTTCTCTATGAATAGATTGCCATTAGATTGTGATTTGTGCATGTACATTTGAGCTAATCGTCTGCCTTCTTCTCGCACATCTATCGGCGTGAGTGCTTGAAAGATTTCCTGGAACTACTTTGATATACGCCCCCCCCAAATCGGAAATTTGGCTACTTTCTTTCCCTCGCCAACCATAATACCTGTTTTTGACGCCTTTTTTTACTCGCCAAGATGAATTCTCGCTAAATACAAATAAATAATACATAAAAAAACTTTTTAAAAAAAAACTCAGAAAATGGTACAAAATACAAGAAAATACTAAATTTGGCAACAGCAAAAACCTAAATTGGTTATACCAAAATAAAAAAACAGCAACCCTAAAAAGTCCGTAGGCAGTGCCAGATTTGGCGCGTAATTTTTTTTTTGGGGGGGGGTATATCAAAGTTGTTCCGATTTCCTGGTTTTCTCCTTTGCATCCAGTGAATATCGTTGTTTGAGAAATACAAGCCAGTTAACAATTAAAATTTCTTGAAAAATTTTAAATTTTGGAAATTTACAATTTTTACATAAACACAGCATTTATTAGAAAAGAGAGGAAGATATTTGTTGGGTGAAATGATTGTTTAAATTGCAAAAGATTATTAAAAACAACGCAGATAAAAAATTTATTAAATTGTGGAATTATTCATTTTAAATCAACGCTCACACAGTTAAATAATAATACAGAAACGGGCTAACTAAAATAATGAAAATAAATTGTAAATATATGAATTTAAATTTAAAGTCAAAAACGGAAAGAGATTTGTTCACATTGAACAACTTTATAATTGAACGTTTCATTTTATATTAGCCGAAATTAAACATAAGCTATAGTGCTTGATAGTTTCTTAATAGAAAAGAAGTATTGAAAAACTGTTTTACAAAATCTTTAACTGCTAAAAATCAATGCAAACATAAATTGAAACAATATTCCAAACATTTTTGAAACAGGCTTTAAG
Organism: Latrodectus geometricus; assembly: GCA_026290005.1. Lineage (NCBI taxonomy): Eukaryota > Metazoa > Arthropoda > Arachnida > Araneae > Theridiidae > Latrodectus > Latrodectus geometricus. Next base: position 2,237 of record JAPDSC010115376.1, read on the forward strand.
TTTTTGGTAATAATATGCTTTAAAAATTATAAAACGTTTTCCAACAGTAATTTATATAGTTCATTGCAATTTGAAAAGTATAAAAGAGCATATAATATAATATATCCTAATTATGTTAGTAGTTATATACTTTTTTATGAAATTTGTTTAATATCTTTTATATTTCAATATAAATTTCAATAGATGAAATTTATTTCCCTTAATATTTTTTATTCTATATATATTTAAATCCCTTCATTCCATAAGAGATTTATATCAAAAATATTTCTTAATCATTTTACATTATAACAATGTGTTTTATTGTAGCCATCAAAAAAATTACCAGCAAAATAAATTATAATTACAATCATTTTTGTACTTATGACATAATATTTTTGGAAGAGAAAATAATAAACTCTTTACAAAAATGTTCTCGTATTATTAAGAGAAAAAATTTACATTTGTGAATAAATATCTTATTTACAATATCTACGTAAGAACTTTCATTAAATTTAAAAATCGTTAAATTGAGCTTTAGGTACCCTACTCTGCCAACTTGGCGATAAATGCACCAAGCGTGGTAAACCAAACTCTTTATGGCAAGCTCCGGAGGAAATAATTTGAAGAGCTTTTTCGCGCATGCTCATTAATTGGTTTTTTCTTTTAGCATTTTCATTGGTCGTTAATTAGTTTCAGTTTGAAAAATCGATCATTTTCATTGGTTGTTAATTAGTTTAAAACCGTTAAAATTCGTATTCCATTATTGCCATGGCAACAGTGTTTTTGAAAACCCGCCACCCACAGCACACTTTAGCCAAGTTGGCAGAGTAGGGGACCTAAAGCGCATTTTCACCTTAAAAATATTTGATTATATACCAACAATATTTTGTAAATATTGTTAACACATGAACGTGAGCGTAAATACAAAAACATTATAATATGAAAAACTTCATACTTTCTATGAAATTTTTAATTGTTATTCTGTAAAACAACTAATGATTGACTATTAAAGGGAAAAGTATATAATTTCGAATCAATTTTTTAAATTTATTGATTATAAATCAAGGATATCATGATCTTGTACTTTTTCTGTATTTTTACTACTTTTGACATCTGCTATCAAAGTGAAAAATTTTTCATTAGTCAGTGCATCTCTGTCAGACGCTTATTAATTAACACTCTCTCCCTTGAAATCTTTCTGATTAACAAGCTGAAATTTCTATACCAATATTGTTGCAAAATATTTCATTGTTTGCATTGTTGTGAAATATTTCATTGTTCCCATTGTTGGAAAATATTTCATTGTTTGCATTGTTGGAAAATATTTCATTGTTCCCATTGTTGCAAAGTATTTCCTTGTTTGCATTGTTGCGAAATATTTCCTTGTTTGCATTGTAACGAAATATTTCATTGTTTGACTGTTGCAAAATATTTCATTGTTCCCGTTGCTGGAAAATATTTCATTGTTTGCATTGTTGGAAAATATTTCATTGTTACAAAATATTTCATTGTTTGCATTGTTGCAAAATATTTCCTTGTTTGCATTGTTGCGAAATATTTCATTGTTTGCATTGTTAAAATATTTCCTTGTTTGCATTGTTGCAAAATGTTTCATTGTTTGCATTGTGCGAAATATTTCCTTGTTTGCATTGTTGCAAAATATTTCATTGTTTACATTGTTGCGAAATATTTAATTGTTAGCATTGTTGCGAAATATTTCATTGTTTGCATTGTTGCAAAATATTTGTTTATACTTCAAAACATAAAACGCTAACATAAATACAACGTCTAAAAGAAACAGAATGAAGTGTAGACATATTCCATCGCAAAGCAGAGATATAAATGGTTCGAAATTACCTAAACAGTTAGAATGAGTTTAAAGAACTTTCGAGGATCTATATCATACTTTAACGATCAAATAATCATTATTTTAGAGAATACCTAATTAATTCATTGAATATAATAATTTCATATACTTTAAATGACTTATAAAGTTATTTCATGAAATACCTAGTACTTTTATAAAATAACAGATATCATAATTTAACGATAACATATATAATGTTTTAATAATATTATGATATATATATATATATATATATATATATATGTATAAACCAGCAATATCATTTAGTTATTCTTTTTACAAAATTACCCATTGGGAATATTGTCATGGCAAGCAAATAATTGTATCATAATTTTTAGAAGTATTTCTGAGCAAGTAGTGGGTATTTGAAAATTCTAAAATCGTTCAGGGAATGGATACAGAAGAAGAAAAGCGTTGCATTCAACAAGATTTTAAGACATTTTCGAAATATATTCATATTTTGTCAATACTTTAAATGTAAAATGTGAAATAAAAACATAATTAGACAAAATTATTTCTTTAAACAACGTTATAACATATTTTTGCATTACAGCACTGAAGATGTATTCAGTTGTAGACATTGATCATATGGTTATCAGTCCTTGTGGAATATCAGACTCCTTTAGTGATGTTCAACAGCGTTTGAAGAACAGGTTGTAAAATGGGAGCCACGTCGGAAAGTGGGAGTTTTACACTCAGTGATAACAAACAGAGTTGCAACTCAACTGGTTCAGAACTACTCGGTTTGGCTGTAGTACTAGATGAGCGTTGGGGAGGTCTGAGTGAAACTTGAGAGTCCACGACAAACAGGGATGAACACATCAACATCATACCAAGAGTTACAGCTAGATACATCTGGAAAGAAAATTGCTCATTATAATCTACGCAGTTATCTGATATAATAACTAGATAATTAGAGGCGCTGTCAGATGTCTAATTGTTAAAAATATTCTTCATACACTGGAGAAAAACCTAAACTATATTGTAATAAATTATTGCAGATTCATAAATAATGAAGCCGCAATGTATAACCTTTTTTCTGAGATTTTATTTTTGCTATTTTTCTTGAAATCCTCTAATCAATCTATAAAATCCTCAATAAAACTACTTTAATAAGAATGCATTCAATATTCTAGCTATATATTTTGACCACGCAATCCATTTTAATAGTACAGTATTTGTACATACTCTTTAACCCTTTCAGTATGACTTTTGGCCAGTGAATATATTTCTGTGTTTAATTGAACTAAATGTGCTGTAAATAAGTAAAAGAATTAGAAAATGTGGTATTTGAAAAAATGCCTTAGGACATAAATATCCATGCAGTAGTTTAAAAGCGAATACTTTTCACATCAGTAATTTTTTAACATTATCTGGGACTTATATATCCCCACAGTATTGAAAGGGTTAAGTACCTTCTTCACACTTATTATTATGGACTTTTGAAGAATATCGTAAATGAATGAATTCATTGAATACTTTGAAAAGTATCAAAATACATAACTGATGTTCAAAAATATTTAATTATAATTTTAATATGGGTTCAATGTAAATAATACATGTGATAAAAACACAATATAAACATTGTCTGCGTATTATAATTTTCATGCAATTTCTATGTATAAATTACAGACAAAGAATGTTAATTAAAATCGTGTTGCTCTAAATTATCATTTACTATTAATAAAACTCTAATTTTGAAAGTAAGAGGGAAATTACATGATATATCTATTATTAACCCATTCTGATTAGGTTAGTATTTATAAATATATATTTATAAGAATGAATTTTGCTAAGAATTAAAAAAATCAATTTGATTTTAAAATTAGAAAAATTTTCATTAAAATTGAACTATAAGACTATAAAGTCATAAAAATTTTAAATAAAATGGCAAGAATAATTGGTTTGGTTTATTTCTCATTCTACGTTTACCTTTTACACTATTATTGTTGGGATCTACTATTTAAAGTGGTCCACTACAAACATCCATACCCAAGCCATTGTAAATATCCACAACTGATGTAATTGTTAAAATTGTAAAGCACGTAAATTGTTAAGCTGGAATTCGAAGTCATATTCATTTAACTTTTAGCTAGGCAATAGAAAGCTTGAAGATAAAGATCTCAATTACAAATGAATATATTGTTGTTAAAATTATGCTTTTTATGAGAAATTAACCTTTATTTATATTCGATTCATAGTGAAATAAAAAAAATATCTGCAAATTAATTTTAAAAATAAAAATGATCGAAAGTAGCAAATATTTTTAAAAGAAAAAGTTGAAACAAATCAGCAAATGATTTTAATTATTTGCTAAGGCTGCCAAACGTTTCCAAATTATTTCAGCTGAATAATTAGTGCTGGGGCTTTCAATTCACTTATATTGACTTGATTCTTACTTCGAGGATAAAAGTTTATTCTGATTCTTGCTTCATTTACTATGTACGTTCAAATCAAATAAGGCCTCACAAAATATGACCGGAGATAGAAACAAATCAAATAATTTAGACGTATAATTTTGTCAACAATCATATTGGGTATTCTTTTTTAATGCTAATAGAATTAAGAAAGTAGTTATGGAAAGAAAAATTCGGGGTTTTGTGTACCAAGCAAAGCATAAACAAAACATATTTGAATTTTTATACTTAAATGCTAGGAAGAAAATCCCATTTGATGGGAAAAGAATACCTAAAATTTCAAAATTATGGTGAAAATGCGCTTTAGGTCCCCTACTCTGCCAACTTGGCGAAAGTGTGCTGTGGGTCCCGTACTTGGTGGGTTTTCAAAAACGCTGTTTCCATGGCGATAATGGAATACGATTTTTAAAGATTTTAAACCAATTAGCAACCAATGAAAATGACAGATTTTTCAAACTGAAACTAATTAACGACCAATGAAAATGCTAAAAGAAAAAAAAACCAATTAATGAGCATGCGCGAAAAAGCGCAAATTATTTCCTCCGGAGGTTGCCATAAAGAGCTCATTAGGTATAAAAACGTCTGGTTTACCACGCTTGGTGCATTTATCGCCAAGTTGGCAGAGTAGGGGACCTAAAGCGCAGATTAACGAAAATTATATTTTTATTCCAATGATATTTATATTAAAATATAATTTTAATCATAAAGAAACAAATAGAATAAAAAATAAGTTCCAAAGTTTCTTTCATATTTAAGAAAAAGCTAATGTGAAAAATGTTCCTAGAGAAATTTCCATTGATTAAGCTAAGAATAAAATATTTGAAGAAAACCTATCTTTAGAAAGCCTTTAGTGTTTTAAAGCAATAGACTTGTATTTTATTGCTGTTGAAAACCTGACGTTTTGTCCTGAATGACTATAATGATATAAATGAAAACAGTTTACTTAATATATTTATATCAAGTAGTATACTTAAAACACAGATAAGGAGATCAACTCAGTAACAAAAATAGGTTTTTAAATGAAAATCAAATCTATAAAGTCCCTACTGTATATACACTGTAAATATTAAAATGTTCTCTTCAATATTTAAAAATCAAATCTATAAAGTCCCTACTGTATATACACTGTAAATATTGAAATGGTTGAATAAAAATGGTTGAAAATATTGAAATAATTCTCTCCAATATTTAAAAACGATAATTAGGCTCATTAGATGGTTTTACTGCTTTATATTGTACAAGATGTGTCATGAATAATATAAATAATATCTGATAATATATGAATTACACAATACTTCAATACCTTTCCTACTATATTTTAATATGAAATTAATTATTGTTTCCGCTTTACCTTTGCCTTACATGGCAATTGTAAAGCAAAATGCCTAAACATAATCCTGTACACTTCCTATTTTCTGACTAGATCAACCATCTTTATAAGCACACTTTGCCTACAATCATGCATACCCTTGTTAATTGAATTAAATATATATACTTTAAGAATTTAATCATATAATTTCTAAATAAATATAAATAATTGTTTATTTATCTTTATTACATTGATTTTTAAATATTATCTTTATAACTTGAGAATAAAAATATATTTAAAAAGATTACATTGAATTAATCTCATAAATTTATAAGTTTTTTCCCCCTTCTTAGGAATAAATAACTTATGGAATAAACATTCTGTTTAAAAATCATTATCCTAAATAAGTATAAAATGTTTATGTGATAATGAGAAATTATATTTGTTATTTCAATTTTCAATTTAAATATGAATAGTATTTTATTTAATGACATAAAAAAGAAAATCTCCTTAATTTAAAAATTACTTTCATTTAATTCAAGTAACAAAAATGCTTATGATCATAAATAAAGAATATTCATGAGCTTGATTGATTCCATCAGAAAATGGAAAATGAACCAAAAAACTGAATTTTTCAAAATATTTATTGGATTATTCTTAAAAGAAAGTTGATGTTTTTTAAATGAGGTCAAATATCTTAACCACCAGTTGGAGAAAATCAGTACTTTCCAAAGTAAGGGTTTGTATAATTTTCTTGATCATAGTAACAAATGTAAAAATATATTTCAGAACAGAAATAATTCCAGTTTATATCTCTGACCTTAAAATTAAATCGTCCATTAATAATTCAAATTATTATGAAAGGCAAATTCGAAATACACAATGGATTTCTGATACATTATGAACTCTTTCCTTCTACGAGAAAATCGTTAAATATTCCGGAACTTTATAATCACTTAGAGATTAAATTATAACCCGATTTCAAACATAGATGCCTTCAAAACCATGATTTTATCGCCAAGATACTCAAAATATGATTAGGAAATTTTTAATCAACCAGCAGCACATTACAATGGTATTAAACGTATTGTTTGCCAGACCATCGTGAAACGAATGAAAAGAATATTATCATGAAAATTTGCTGATGCATGCAATTGTAATTTAACTAATATATATATCCATATTTAAGTTTTTATAAATTTTCATATTAATTTCTGATAAATATGAATATTTTCTTGTTACTAATATAACACCAGAAGCTTAGAAAAATATTTTACTCACATTCATGTTGCTTTGTGGTATGGAAAGGCCTTTGGTAAGAATACAGAAGAGAAAGAAGAGTTTTCTTTGCTTTTATACATAAGCATTTTCATAATTAAGATTATGCTTACTAAATATAAACTACAGATCAATCACTGTGTAGATTAGGATCCATTGATTCGAGTTACATCATAAAACGATGCTAATCTAGCAGAATTATTTTGAATGAATGATGCAGTTTTCTCCTATCAGGAAAAATTCTTTCAATTCTCATTATAAAAAGCTGAACAATCAATCAAATTTTAAAATAATCATTATAATGAATCTTTCTAGGAAGTGCGATTGGTAAAGATAAGAATTTATGTATTTTAAATTTCATGCTTAATAATTGGTGAAATAAATAAGATGAATATATTTCAGATTAATGTAAATCTGCTTATTATTTGAGGAGAAGGTGTCGTTAATGCATTTACCCACAAATTGTTGGAATATTTTTCTCTTTTCTGAAATTTATCAGTAATGAACAATCTATTTTGGGAAACTTTCCTTGAAGTTGTATTAATTGCGGCCAAGCAAATTTTTAATGCCAAATTGCATAAGCTGAAGATTTGAACATTATTTTATCACACTGATACCTACCTATATACACAAAAAATCCAGTGTGAATAATAAAAAATAAAAGAAAACGGCAAAACATATTTAAATCGTCCTTGTCGATTTAAACTAATCATAAGCTCTTTGTTTCGTTTTTTCTTTTTTATTTTGCTTTTTCTTCTGTTCTATTGTCAAGATGAAAATAGCTTCAGTCAATGAAAGAAAGCTTTTCAAACCAATGCTTTGGACTTTACATCAAGAATCAGTTTATTAACAAAATGAACTTCAACAATATATTTAATTTCGATTCTCAAAGAGTTCAAACCATAGAGACACACTCGATGTTATGTTTTTCGCGTACTTGGAACAATCAAAGTTTTATGCATAAAATGTTCTTCAAAGTCTTTTTGAATTCAAATCGAACAAGTCATCCGGAGAAAATGATGCAATGTTTTCAAATCTATTCAGCTATGGTTAAACAACTTGAGTCAAATTACGCATTGTTGGAATTCATGGGAAACAGCTTGAAACCATGGTTATCTCTGTCTCGTAACAATTAATGTTTTTCAAAATCAGGTAAGCCAGGCAAGAAAACTGGAATCAATGAAAGACACAGTTAGAAAAAGATAGAAAATTTGGGAAATTTTGGAAGCAATATCGCTAAAGATTTTAAAATTTGAGTTCTTAACATCAATTAAAAGAGAAAAATTATAAGATTTTGAAAACATGTGAAAACGATAAAAAGTGATTAAGCCATAATCTCAACTGTAACGAAACAAGCAACCACTTTATGTGTGGTTAAAAATATTAAATTTATTCTCTTTCCATTTTATTTTTTCAAGTATATATTTTGAAATACTTGAAACTAAAAATTTATAATGTAAATATTCGTTTATTATATTGCAACGAAAGTTGTACTTTTAAAAAAGCGAAATTTAACTATTCATTACTTATGTCCTTTTTAGTATTTGATATGCATCACAAATCCTTAGAAATATAAATAATAAATTAAAAATCAGTTTTGAAATTTAAATGAACGAAAGTTCATGGCTGATTTTTTATTGACTATAATTTTTTTTCTAATGGCGGACACTATGTAATTGACCCTTTGCCACAATAAGGCCAGGCATTTAGTGTTACCCGGTGGGCATCTGTGAACCAAGTCATGGAGGCGAGTAGCATTGCCCGCATCACACCACCACAAACCCGTTTATAAGGCGGTCAACATTCATCCATCATCTCAGAAGAAAAAAAGGACAAAGAAACACAGAGAGAGAAATAAAGGAAACGTCCATGCCCGAACATGGATTCGAACCAGGAACCAACAGCCTAGGATAGGAGCCAGTAACGCTAACCACTCGACCCGCTTTGTCAATAAATTAAGGAATACCAATTGGAAGAAAATGATTCGACAAATTTTTAATTCTTTATTTATGAATATACTTTTCAATTCTGAGTTATAACGCTAATAAAAAAATAATGTATATATTATTTTTATTAATCTTATAATTATGAATACAACATTTTGTTTGTAGGAGACTGTTGCATAGTATTTATTTATTTTTATTTATATTAATTAATGGAAAAAGTTAAGTTATTTTAAAACATTGTTTCAAACATTAACTTCTAGAACTTATGCATAATATCTATTCCTTTAAGAATTAGACTCAATTTTAATGTATCACAAACTTTTAAAAACTATTGAAAACATTCACTTTTTATAAATCAAATTATTAAAATATCTTTTCACTACAACTTTAAAAATATTATGTAAATTTGATCCAAAGCAGTTTTTATCCACTCATAAAATTATCTTCCCCTTTATTTAAAAATTCATTTTCTGTCTATTCAAATTAAATAACCATAAAAACTATAACAAAGGAATGCAACATTTTCAAAAATATCCGAACCATTGTATCAGCTAATGAAACAATAAAACGTTTGAGTTACATGAAAGCATACTGTAACTTTTCGCTAAGAAGTGATGCCAATGTGTTTTTTCTAAAATGTCTTCATGATAATAATCGCAAAGTTCTTTTAAAAAAAAAATTATTTCAAAACTTCCCACAGTCCCAGAGCGAGTTCTCGAAAATTTAAATTCATGCATTTTCATCAAAGATTCGAGGTGTTTATTTACGAATCTCATTATTTGTAATGTTAAGCAAAATGCTTTAAATTGTCTTATCATGGAATAAAAATGTCTGAACAGAATTTAGATGTTATTCAAAGGAGTAGGAAAGAAAATATGTTTTTATTCGCGAGAAAGA
>JAPDSC010115379.1:0-31440 GCA_026290005.1 Latrodectus geometricus
TAATTAGTTGGATTATATATCATAAGAGCTACTTATTATGTCGTCACATCTGTGAGGTATTCGCAAGATAATCATATTAGTTAATGATACAAGACCGATGAAAAACTGAAATTTTCCTTTGTTTTCTTTAAGAAAAATTTGAATTTTAACTCGCAGTAATTTATATCAAATTCAATTGTTAAATAGAAAAAACTTTCATCGTTTAACATTTCTTTCTTGCTTAGAAAATAATATAAAATATTTAGTATAAAATTATTCATCTTTTCTATTTTTAATGTAAGCAATTTAATAGAGTAAATGTTATTTCATATCATATTATTAAGATATCTTAATTACTATGATAGTTTGGTTACAAAGTTGTATCTTGATTATGACAATGTGTTATTTCAATCCAAAATGCGTAATAAGTCTTTGATTGTTCAAGTACATAATTTAGAAAAAAATATAAATAACCTGAAAATCAAGCTGCTATGAATACTGTCATAAAACGATGAAATTTTAATTACATAATTTGCATATTTTTAATTTTTTTTATTTTTTATTTTTATTTATTTTTAATAAGAGATATTATCAAAGAATATAAAAGTAGATACACCATATTTTCTCACTTTGTGTTTAATTTTATTTTAGCAAATTATCAAATTGTTTTAGGGAAGTATGCTCTGTTTATTGGTAATGTAACTTTTATAGAAATTGTTTGTTAATTACTATTCGTCAAAACATAAAATTAAATAAATCACAATGAAAATCACATAATCCAGAATTTTTCATTTCATATCTGGTATGTCTTTTATTTTATAACAACAAATCTATATTAATTTAAAATTAAAAATAAATATTCAAAATGCAATTATAATAAGAACAAAATTATACTTGTTCATAGTTTTGATATGCGTTTAATGTCATGCAAATTATTATCATTATTAATATTTATCGTTCTATCATAATCATCTGAAGAAGAGCATATATTAATCCATTGGATAAAATATGTTTTTTCTCGTGTAATACCAAAAATGAATTGTTTTTTTGTTTTTTTTTCTTTCAAACTTGAAAAATGTTATTCATTGAAAATTCTATTACTTTTCCTTCCAATGCTACCAATTTTATTAACATATCTTATCATGTAATTTAAAGCAGTATTTTTAGAAATTTTGGTGCTCAGAAATTCTTATATAAAATACTTTTTATACGTATTATGGCATGATTTATAAACATAATAGTAGGAAAGATGTGAGTTTACAAACAATGAAAACGTTTCTTCATGTATGGTACATTTTTATGTTTTAAAACGTGCTTTTAAAATATCTAATTATTTATGTTTTGCATAAGTAATTCAAAGGACAGAATATATTTATATTTCACATAAAACTATTCTAACCATCATATTTTAAAACTACATGGTTAAACTAGAAACTCGATATCATGAATTAGAATAATTTTCTTTTCGAACTTTAGTTTAAAGAAGGATCTTTATATTTAACAGTTGAAAGATGTGCAGTGAAGGCTCTACCTTTTCCTGAAAGTGTCAAAAGATGTTTATCTTTCTAAGAGACTCCCTCTCCTGTAAGAACAAATTTAAGAACACAGAACGAACTTATAACGATTCAAGGGTGGATTATTCTCTTAAAATGTAACTTAAAATTATTTATATATTATTAAAAAAGTATAAGATATATTATAATATGAGAAATACAAATTTTATTTTTTCTGTTAAACTAATCATTAAATAATTTATTTTAAAAACACAATTGATTTACATTGTCTTAATAATATTCATCTTTATAACATTACAATAATTTGATTAATTATTTTGTAAATTTAAGATGATTTATATGTCATTAAATAGAAATATATATTTGTATGTGCATGTTAGGCAAAACATAAACTATTTCTTAATAAATGTAACATTTCGAATGTCTTTCTTTAAAGTGGATTTAAATGAAATTAAATATATTTCTAGAATAAACATATGTTGGAATAAACTATCAATTTCAACCTATGTTTGTTATATGTTGTTTGCAGTTAATATTTTAGATAAAAAAATAAACACCTTTATAATTACATCATGAAACAGTGATAACATTGTTCATCAGACTCACACAGTGTTTTTAAATTCATGAAAATGCAAAAAAGAAAAAAAAATTATGAAATTACGCAATCAAAAATGTCATTTTAAGATATTTGTTATAAAAATAGATTTATATTATCTAATTATCTTGTTCCAAAACTGCTGAAAACATAATATATTAAAAAAATGTATAAATTTGTTTTTATATTTTTATTTTAATATTAATTTTAACTATTAATAGAAATGTAATTTATAAAGAATATTAGCTGAATGACTTAACAATATATAGAGAACATTATTTTTATAACACCTTTGCTAATGCATTAATTTAAATATTTTATTAAATAAACATGATTATTTTATACATTTATACTATTTAATTTTGAATGATAAGGCTTAGTACTAAATAATGTAATAATTTGAAACTACATACGTTTGTTTTTATAGTTATTTTCAATACACCATTAATAAAAAATAATGAATGGGAATTATATCTTCCATAGTGAGAGAAAGAGAGATCACCTAAGCATAAAATTGATTAAACTATATTAAAATACAAATGTGAGAAAGTGAGTTGAATAGATAGATTTTATTCCTCATAATAAGTGAAACTAAGTTCTGTTAGTAGTCATAATACATTATATATCGCTTTGAATTCACGTCTTTCACATAATCGTTGCACAAAAGACATTTGAGTTTCTAACCATGAATCTCTACTTTACTGCCATTTTGAATAATGTATGTTTTGCATAAAGTAACTAAGTAGTTCAGATAATTCCATTCAGGTAATGAAATGTACACAATAATACATTTTCAAACTAAGTCAGTACTCATTCCCTAAAAAGTAATGTTGCCATAGCATGTTCAAAATAACTCTAAGTTATTTTGATTTTTTAAAGTTATATTTTATTCCAATCATTTTAAATTTGTTTTAAAATGAAAGACTTCATTCTCTTGAAAAATGTAAATATTGTATTCAAGTATAGCAAAAATCATCACTATGGTAACTATTTATTTAAATATTTAAATATGTGAAAACAGTAAAAAAATGTTTTTTAAAAAAAGTGTGTTTTTAAATTTCATCACTATTTGGGCAAAATAACTTTAAACTATTATATTTATCTCTACAATTATTACCTATAGAAAAAAACTGTAAAAATAAAGTTATCAAACTTTACTCAATTTTACATTTTTGAATACGAGATTTATGATTATTAAAATGATTAAATGATCATTGCTCAAAATATTCTACATATTTTGAATAAAGTAATTTTATTTTAAACAAAATATATTTAATGTTATTAATTATAAATTAATTTTTTGAATTTAAGGACTTTTTAGTATGCTTCTCACTAAACACACATGTACAATTCATTACAAATTATGCCTTATTAGTTTAATTTAAAGAAATCTTTTATTTTGGATTTATATTTTAATATTTGTTATCTTCTAGGTAGTGTTTAAAGCTTAAATGTTATAATAATAAATTACTATTATTAGCATATAACTAGCTTCACTAAACACTAAACTAGCTAAATAATAATAAATTTTTAATAATAATGAAAAAAATTATAATAAATATTCAAATATAAATCAAAAAAATTCAAAATTTGTGACATGAATTTTAAAATTTTAAGCCAATTTATTTCTGCTATTAGAGTGAATATACAGTCATACCCATTCACTAATTATTTGAAATAATTGTTTCATCATACATTTTATATAACCCTTTACAATAAAAATGACTTTTTTTTTAAATAATTTCTTTTAAAAAAATACAATCATTTATAATATAAAATAAATGAATAAACTAAAATGTCTCTATTTGGACTAATATAACTAATTCGATTTTTTGAAAAATAATTTATTTTAAATGACTGTTAATTAATTTGTAAAAATTTTAGTTTTTTAACTTTTTACTGTTTTTTTTTTAACTTTAACTGATATTTAAAGAAACGTATATTTTTAAAAATTATCTGATTTTGCTGTTACACATAATTTTATTAAAAGAAATACAAATAGACAAATAAAAAACTAATATATAATAATGGCATATAATACTTTGTAATTTATTCTAAAACTTGTTACTTTTCGATTTTAATTACAAAATTTTTTATTAAACATCATTTTTCATGACAAAGATATATCAAATAATTTTGCAATGCAAGTAATAACATGCTCATAATAGTTAATTGTTTTCTCCCATCGGCGATGAAGTTATTTCACCTCATTTTTTAAACTTATGAATTTATTATATTAATAAGTGAGAGTAAAACGTGTAAAAATGAATTAAAACATAATAAAAATTCCTCAAAATATTCTATTTTTTGCAGCTTGTTTAATTAAGATTTTGTGGATTTAAAAATATAGATGATAGTTCGATAAAAAAAGTGTAGTTTTGATGTAAAAAAAAAGAAGCAATGTTTTTAATATAGAAAGAACAAATAAAATATTTCATTAAGTGTTTTTTTTTCTTTACTTATTTTTAAATGTAATGACTTGATCTTACTGAAAATTACCTTGAAAATAATTCTACGTAAAAAAATTCAAATTTTACTTACAATAATCACTTAATAAGATAATTTGATTGTATAATTTTAAATTAATACTTATTTGTTTGTTAAATATATAGTTTATTAAATACAGTCGAAATCATTTGTTATATACATTAAATTATTTTTACACGCCTAAAATTTAATGACTCAATAGAGGCTTATGAAATCGTATATTTTTTATATTTGTAAGAAACCAAAGTAATTCGTTTTATTTAAATTTCTAAGTGAAGATTTCAAAAGTTAATTTATTTTTATATATTAACGTTTACTAAATTACTTAGAATAAAGCAGGTAGATAGCACCCATAAAGGACATTGCCTTAAAAAACAGAAACACTGATTATAAAAATCATTTTTTGGATATTCTACATAGACATTCTTAATGTTTCACATTTGTAAATTTGTGGATTTATCCTTTAGATTCTCTTAATTTGATTTATGGTTAATAATTGATATACAATTGAGTATTACATTTTCAGTCTATAGATTTTCTTGAAAGTATTTTAGAATAAAATTTCAAAAATAAACTTGCATACTTGTAAAAAAAAATCAAGTGTCCCTTTTTTATTTTTAGAATTAAGGGATCATAATGCTCATAAAAATGTTTAAAGAAGTCTCAGAAATAATATATACTACGTGGTATCAAATAATAATATATAAAAGACTTCTTAGAGGCAAGAATAAACGGGAGAAATCTGAGGCCTCTTTATTTTTTGATTGCTGTCTTTTAAATATGTGATTCGAGGTTTCCAGATTGATTAATTTGAATGAATTTCATATAGTACATTCAAGCACATTTCCCACAATATTCATTGATATTTTCAAAAAATAGCACTGCTTAGTATATAGAAAATTATTTTTGATCATGTATAGACAATTTATGTCAAATTAAGCAATTTCAGAAATTCGGTTACAGAAAAATCATAAATGATTACTTTAAATAATATTTGTATTGCTATGAATGTACAGAAAGTTTATGGCAGTTTTATGGCGGTTATTAAGAAAAACTATGTTAGAACTTTACTGCTAAAAAGCAACGTACGTCGTATGTCACAGAATTTCGAAACCAGCCACGACGTATTTTTACTCATAGTGACATGGTGACATGGTATTAGATTAAAAAGAGCTCCAAGACAAAAATTCAATCTTTATTAGGAGAAGTGTGCCTGAAAAACTAGTAAAAACGATTAATAAATGTGAAATAGCAAAAATGTATTAGTCATGATAAATTAAATTCTGATATGATAAAGAAAGTTATTATAAGAAAAAAAGAAACAAAAATATTAAATTTTATAAAATAAAATTTATATAGATTAAAATTTACATAAAATTAATTATACGATCTGGTGTGTTGTCTAACTCATATCTTCATGTTGGTTCGTGTCTTGTCATGTAGGAGTTTGGCTTCAGTCTAAATACAATTTACGCGATCTATTCTTATACACTATATTGAATACATCATAGAACGATATCTTTGCTATTTCTGGAATGTTGTTCTAAATATTTGGCTTACCTGAAAGTAGTAATTGGAGACATTAATAACACAGAGGTCACGTATGATGGCTTCATTTCTGAAGACCATGGTGCCTTAGAAATTATCCTTAGAAACTTATTATAGACAATTTGAAGCTTCTTAATATGAATTTCAGATGTGCTTCCAAAAATTGGCATTGGTTATTGTCGAAGTTGAATATTGAAGGCTACTGTATTAAAATCATTTTTTCTACAATTTTTAAAAATGTTTTATCATACTATTTCAAATGGCTTCCAATGTACGTGAGAGGAGTTCGATTCCAAGAAGATAACTCATCACACGTGTGACCTCCTATACGATTAAAGTGGAGTATGTTTTCTTATATAAAGAGAACTTTTCAGCTATTCAAAGCAGATGAGAAATTGCTGTCTCATCTTGATTCATTGCCCAAATTTGATGTTGATAGCTTATTTATTTCTTTAATGACTTATAAACTGCAAAACAGAACACGTTTTATTCATCAGAATTATGCGAAAATTTAGATCATTAAAAACCACATGTAAATAAATATATTAATATTTTCCAGTTAATTTTAAAAATAAAGAATTTCTGAAATTCAAATCTATTATGTAAGTTATCGAATTCTAAAAAGAAATTAAACATAAGGTAAGACATTTACTTTATATAGTATATAATTCTTCTATATAAAGGAAAGGGACATTTTTCATAAAAAGTACGGAATGCTTTTTAAAAAATACCAATAAAATAGGTCTATAATAAATTATTCAACAAAAGCATTTGTCGACAAATTTAAAAATTCTCAATCACACATAAATTTTTTTGTTATTAAAACACCTTATATTTAAGAGATTAATTACATTTAAGTTTTGATTCGTAATATTATTAAATTACTAAAACTAAACATTTTGGTAAAATTATAATTATGATGTGACGTAAGAATGACGTCTAAGTATATTGTTGTATATTATTTTATGTGTAAAGCCTTTAGAAACAGTCAACATATGTTTCATAATAGGGATTATAGTCTAGAGAAACTCATTATAATTGTATGATTTTTATTCGTATAGTATTTTTGCCAAATTAACTAGATAAATTTTGCTTTTATTTTTAATTGTTTATAAATTGAAGTTCATATTTACCAGAATAATATTTAAACACAATTAAATTAACACAATTGTAAAAAAAATAAATCCTCTATTTATTTTGTAAAGATGTAAATAATGGACTACTGTTTTAGACATGAGCTGAAAATGTTGTAATATTAATAATAGTTAAAAACATTTTTTTATTTGAATTAACTGACTATTTATTATCCATTTCAGTAACTTTTAAAACGGGATCAATATAAGAGAATAGCGGTGTTTGAAGTACTCTACTATATATAAATTTACTTTCAGGTCAATTACCTACGGTTCATTGTAATATTACTTATTTTTAGAATGTTAGGAAAAACCTAACATATTGGAAGAACGTTGTACTATTTGTAAAAATACTTAATAGCAGTATATATTTTAATTGTAGAAAGATAGATCAAAGAGTTTAAATTTCTAAAATTGAGAAAAATTGATTTTTAGATTAAATGGAAAATATGATATGAAAGGCAATGATTTTATAAAATGTAGAATGCTTTGTAAAATTAAAAAATAATGGCTGTCACATTTATTGAAAAATCAATTTATTTAAATTCTTTAGTGTATATTTTTCAGAAACACTTTCTATTTCATCAGATTCCCTTGTAATAACATATTAATTTAATGAGAATAAATATAATGAATATTTAAATAATGTTCTTTACATAAATGATGTTTAGTACATCATTAGGGATTCTTTTAGAGTTTTAATTGCATCGTTTATTTTAATAAAACTATTTTGTTAACAATGACTAAATCACTCTTTAAATACAAAAGGAAAAATTTATATAAGTAACAAACGACTTTATAATATTGTCTTAGAATATAAATACGGTAAGAAATGTCAAAGTTAAGAAGAAAAGTAGTCACTAAGTTTTATCTATCGGGTTAAAATTATATTAATTAAACCATACAGAGCTGTGATAATGCAGCTTTATTTACATATATTTTGCATTTAAGAAATTTATTTCAATAAAAAATAATGCACAAATAAAAACCAATCCTTTTCTTCATTTATATTTAAAAATATTAGGAGAAGCAAATTCTCCAAATATTTTACTTTAGGAAGAAAATATGCTTTCAGATACAGTATAAATCAAAGAATTCTCAAAACGTTAAACAGTGTTACAATAGAAAATGTTTAAGCAAATAAGTAAGTTTGTGTACGTTTTCTAGTGTCTTGTTGGATTATTTAAATTCGAAGCATTTAGATAAATAAATTAAAATGGTCTACTAAATTTCTTTGAAAATAACATTATTTTATAATTTTTTAAAAAGATTTGTAATTTTTTATTCATGACAAAGACTAACCACACTTATTACTACATACAAATATATTCAAATAAAATACTGCAAAAACTTTTGTGTTAAATAAAATATAATGTAAGAAAATGCATACATTCAAATGTTAGTTTATTTGACTATAGTAAAAATTTACGAAGTATGTGTGTCATTTGAAAAAGAAAATTTTCAACTTACAAAAAGATATTCAATAAGCAAAAATTATGCATTTTGTCTAGAATTAAGGACAGTTTACTAAAAAAGCAAGTTTACATAATCAAAACTGCATAAAGTAATCTAAAACATAATTGTTAATGGACACTGATTTTCTTTGTGCTATGTATTATTCATCAAGTCAGCTTAAAAACATGAGAAAATTTTGTATTCATTTTAAATTATGCTAAAAACAGTTATTATTATTATTTACTTTTTAAATATTATTAAAAAAGATGCGAAGTATAGATTTTAAATTCAGATAATTTTATTTGGATGTACAATTTATTCTAGTGAACTGCTATACACAAGCACTCGTACATAGGGTAGTTAGAGGTAAGTATCACCCCCTATTTCTAAATTTACAGTTGTGACAGCTTTCAGGGGTATAGGAAATTTTCTCAATAAGAAAAGGAAATAGGCAAGGATTTTTGACCAGTTTGAAGGAAATGGCGAAGAAATGAAAAATACTACATCTGGTTTTGTAAAAAAGGAGAATTGTTCCAAGTATTCAAATTCTCTGAGCAACTGAGTAAACAATTTTTCGGTTTAATATACAATACAAAATTGTATATTGCCCAATAAATGCCAGTACTGCAGTAAAATTAAATTTCAATCACAAATACTATTTATTTACATATATTGAAAATTTGTGGACTTATTGAAAATTTGTGGAATGTGTAAATAATATAAATTTTTAGAACTGCGGAATTCTATAATGTTACGGGTATATACTATACTTCTAAATCCTTTATTTTTTTGAGATGATTCAATGGAAATTTTCTAGAAATTGCTCTGGAATTTTTTTCACTCACCATGCAATGTATTCTCTAATATTATACATCTTATACTATAGCTATACGTGTATATATCTGATTTCTTGTAAATTTTAGGTTTTATAGCAAAACAATTTATCCAGTCTAAAATCTTTAGTTTGCGCCATATTGATAACCTTTTATGATGAATATTTGATGAAATGCATGTATGAAGTATAAATATGTATTTGACATCTTAGAGATTGTAAAACGATTCACCCGGACTTCATACCATCAAGCTCTGCAAATAGAAACTTACATATGAAATGTAAAGATTTAGTTTCAGAAATTTCCAAGTAAATTTTGCTTATGCCTTTAAATATAATTGAAGTTTGTTTCAATATTCTGTATTGGATTTTTTATTCATATTTCATATTCTGGTAAAGAATGCATTGGTGTTTTAAATAAAGTTTTCAACTAGAAATATCTTATATTAGCTGCACTTTAAAAAGTATTTTGTGAAAGAATAGTATGATATTTTACTTTAAAATTAAGTATCTTGCTTAAGTTAATCTTGTTCAGTTTTTATGAATGTATATAAAATATATAAACAATTATAAAATTATAAAATAATAAAGGGAAAATGCCACCCAGCCTGTCTAGTGGATAGCGTAACTGGCTACGGATGGGGAGGACCTGGGTTCGAATCCCGGCTCTGGCATGGATGTACTTTCTCTTTCTCTCTTTCCGTGTTTCTTGTTCTTTCCTCAGATGATGGATGAATGTGGCCCACACTGTAAACGGGTTTGTGGTGGTATGGCGTTTGCGATGCTACTCTTACCTCCGTGACTCGGTCCACAGGTGCCCACTGGGTAACGATAAAATGAGTAGCAGTTTTCAGCCTTGTTGTGGCTAATGGGCTAATATATTCGTACTTGCTTAAGGGTGCCCACCATTAGAAAAAAATAAAGGGAACATAAAATTAGTTTTCTTAATAATACAGTAATACAAATATCCTCTATTTTGCGTAAATTACAATAACTCATAAATCAGACTACTCAGATTAGTTACTCATAAATCAGACTATATTCTTTATGGGAAGAGATTATGATAATATTATATACATTAAGAGATTCCAGACATGTGTACCTGTATGAGAATGTTGCATGAAGAGCAGTAACTCATCTCAAATATGACATTTTGTCATTCATGTGCACATTTATGTCACTGAACAAACAAAAAAAAATACTGTGTCTCAATGCTGGCTTCTTGAGAGAATTCAAAGAAGTTGTAATCTTCTTGAAAGCATTCCTTGCTATTCCAGATGCATAGCTCCAAAAGGATTATGGACGTGTTGTAAACAGATAGTCCATGATGTGACTGTGCGGTTTTGTTTGAACAACCTGAAAATTTATCATGTCAAGCACTAGTTATAGGGGAAAAAATTTGAGCAGAATAAGCCTAAATGACCTATTGACTACATATTCGTATGGCTGGTTAAATTTCTATCAAAGCAAGTTGCAATATTACAGAATGATAATCCTCATAATTGGTTAGCAATTATCTTTTCTCTATTGTATTTTGACACCTGCAGGTTAGCATTTCACATTAATATTAAATCCTAAATTAACATTTTCAGATTGATCGGCACTTAGAATCTGATTTCTAAATGTGAACTCCATTATTAACCTTACTTTTATGCAGAACTTCAAATATCATTTTTCCATTTCGCATAGTTCAATACAATGCATAAAATTCAATTCAAATACAAAAAGTTGCTAATAATTTGGATGTTGTAATGTTTTCTTTCTTTCATTACAAATTTTTGCATTCATCAGATCATTACTTCTAATTTTGCAAATTAAATGGCCATAAGTGATTTTTTTTTAGAATGGAGATGTCACATCTAATACTTGGTGTTTCACTTTTTCTCAGTTGTTTTTCTTATAGATTTATTTAATAGATTTTTACTATGCCAAGAAAGAGAGTTTTAATAATATCAGTTGTTTTCTCAGTTATTTTTTTATAGAATTACTTAATAGATTTTTACTATGCCGATAAACAAAGTTTTCAGTCTTATATTAAATTGAAATTCCTTTTGGGGTTAGACAGAGCAAACTAATTGCTTTCTATAATTCTAGTATCTTTTTTAAATGTGTATTATTAAAATACAAAGGTTTTGAAGTCTTAAAAACTAAGAGAAGTTTTGTAATTTAGAAATAATAATATCAATTGTAATTTAATTGATGAATTTTAAGTAATTGAATAATTTTAAAGATTTAATTATACTATAAATTTAATAAGAATACTTAAAACACATTTATTTGTATTTCCCCTATGAAAACATTTGGAAAATAACAAATGACAATTCATTAAGACGATTTCACTTGATATGTTTTTACGTGATAGATTTGCTTAGTTTTATGAGTTCTCTAAATAAAATAAGATGTTTGCTTTTAATTTGAGGCATTTTCATATTCTAAAATAAATATCAAATATATAAGATTCTCATTTTCTGAAAAATAAGCAGAGTAATGCCTACCAATCTGCAACATGCTTTTTATAAGAAAATATAATAAAATTAATATTTATTGTTAATTACTTTGTTACTATCCAGAATTTTATGATATCATTATATCGTATTTTTAATATCTTTACAAAGCAAATAATCAAATATTTGATAAATGCATGAATAAAAATAATCGTTAGTTATTTGAAGTTTTCATTGAAAAATTAGGTTTATTTTGTTAAGTAAACTATTTAAACTTCAAGAACGTTACAGATTCAGAATAGCTGCACGTTTAGAATAATTTAGCGAGGTAATTGGAAGTAATCACAGTTTAATCAACAGCTGCTAGTGCATTAAATCGGAATTGTTATGTCTCAGGCTATGATGGGCAAATTCCACTGCAAAGTACTTGATGGAATGTGAACGCTTCAGAATGCCAATCTTTACCCATAATAACAATGCAGCTTACTTTAACTTTCTATCTTCAAATTAATTCACTTCCCGCTCACCAAATTATTCATTCTTATTGAATAGAATAATGAAGCACGTTTTGAATTCTAAAGTATATTTTATTATCGCTTGATCTTATCAGAGTTTATTTGAAACTCTGTTGATGATGTTTAAAAGTGTATAGAAATTGTTAAAATGATGATTCATGCGGAAAGTTCAGAAACTGCGAATTCCAAAAAATGTAGTTTAAAATTAAATGCATAAAAATGAATCTTAATATCTTACCTTATAAATATTAATGTCATAAAAGTGTTTGGCGCATGATTCATAACGTAATTAACAACTTGTTTCACGTAAATTGAATTTCAACATATTTCTTAAACGTAAATCTTACAGCTGTATTTATGGTAAGTGAGTTTGAATGACAAATTTTTCAATTAAAAATTATATTTAAATATATTGTTCAGCTTTCTCCTAAATAGTAAAATTTTATCAATGATTATTTCTTATTTTAAAGAATGAAATGTTATATATATATTTATATATATATTTATAATCGCCTGTGTGATGGGTCAAATGGATTTTTCTATATTATAATTATTATTTTTAATAATGTAGACAAACCTTGAAAATAATAAGTAATCTAAGCCTTGAAAGAAAAATATCCAGAAATAAAAATGAAGTAGATATGTGATAGAAGAGTGGTGATTTATTCATAAGTTCTACATTAAATAATAATTAAATTTCAAAAACGTATAGCTAAGTCAATAAAAATGTTAAATTTAAAGATAATTTCCAATAACAACAATATTAAAATGTAATGTATGTAATAATAATCAGAAATTTTGAATCTATTAGTTAAAAGAAAATATAGAAACAAACAGTATCATCATAATTCATATTATTCAGAAATTTTTCAACTTGGTGATACATATTTAATTAAATTGCAATTTGAAGAATACGCTAACAAAAATGAAAATTATAACATATTAAGATGGAAATTCAATTATATATTTAGATAAACGAAACCTATAACCAAATTTTAAAATATACTCTGTAATGAATAAAATTTAAATAGAAAGGTTTGCTAAAAGATATATTCCTGTAATAATTTAAGATCCCATTCGGTATACACATAATATAAATTTTTAATTCGTGAATCAAGAAATGGTTATACTGTTCATTTTACTTACCTCTGCTATTCGTATTTATTTATTTTTCTTACTCGTTAAAATTTTAATATTCATTACTATAATACGAACAATATGAAACGGTATAATTCCAGATTAATTATATTAATAAGTTTGTTTAAAATTATATAAACAGATGAAAAATTTATAAGTAAATATTTTATGAATTTCAATATTATTTTCTAAGTTTTAGTGCAGTATACATATAATAATTCGTTTAATGTAAAATATGATAATATTGCATAAATAACTTATCTATAATAGTATAATGATAGTTATAACAAATATCATGATGATATAATTTAAATATATTCCTCACTTAAAATTTTATAAGATTGAAATAACAGCCATTTACCTTTTAAAGATGAGTCTACACCAAGTTATTTCTCGCTAAAAAAATTAAAAATAAATGTGACAAGTATAAAAAAACAAACCTTTACCTTTTTAATTCGCCGAAAAAAATATTTTTCATTCTTGATTAAAAGCAAACATAACGCCTTATACCTGAAGTATTATTTTGTAAACTAAGAATATTGAATGTACATCATTCCCAGAGGTGATTAAGAGATTTCATCTATGATTTTTTTTCAGTAAAACGTAAAAAAAAGAGAAATTTAATGCCTCAGTAAAAAATGTAGATTAGTATGCACAAGAAAAAGTGAATTTTAATTATTATAAAACATTTCTTAGATAATCTTGATGGTGCCTTTTTTACATGTAATAGAGTCGTCGTTTTATTTATTTTTTCCAACTCTTTTAAAGTGTTTTAGCTTATTAAAAACGGTGATGCTGGATATTGTGTGATTTTATTTTCAATAGAAAAGTAATCGAAAAATATTTTCGGGAAAATTGAAAAATTTAACCCATAACATTCATTTTGAAAATGAGTATTTTATTTGATTATATTTTTCAATAATACAATAGAATGCGTCATTAAATTATTAACTCATATACAAATGAAATAAGAAATTCCAAGTAAAATGATTATACAATTTTACGCTTTAAAATATTTTCAAGTGAATATCATGGAGTTTTATATTTTAATTTATTTAGTAAGTAGAAACCTGATATTTAAAAATCAATCTGCGTTACATTGATTGCAATTAATTTTACAGCTGAAATTTGTTTTTTTAATTGTAGACAAAAATAACTTTATTTTGTTTATGAAATTGTATATTTATTATATTATTCATATTTTAATGATATAAATGTATAGTAAGAGATATATAAGTGTTACAATCTGATCTTCGTATGCCATAAAATAAACATTATCTGTTTAGCGACACACTTCAAAGTTTCACTTTCTATTACATTGTGAAGACTTTGCTTATTCATTTATTTTCTTTAATATTTGGATTCAAAAAGACTGTCAATTTTCATCTTGATAATGTTCAATAAGAGCTCCAAACACTCTTGTTTTGCATGCAGTAGCTATTCTAAGCATATTCTGATCTTCAAATGTATCCAACTGTTGTTATCTCTAACTTTTTTTCAATCATAAAAATGCTTTTACTATTTTATTGGACTTACATTTAACTAAAAGTCCATTAAAATATTCATTTATCGATTTTTTTATTTATAAAATTAATAAAAATATATAGATATTTATATTAATGAAAACTGAAAACACGGTTTCAGATTTCATTTTTCCTCACATTTGCTTCTTAGTTTACGTAGAAAAATTTTTATGGTCTTGTTATTAATTGTGATGTTTTAGACATGTATATAAGACATTTATTAAAATGAAAATATATGATGTAATCTTCCTTTTAAAATCACAAATAATTTATAAAATTTTATCAATGCATTTATATAAAGGACAATTTGGTATTTGTAATCAAGAAAGATATTTCGGAATATTCATTACCTGATATCAATTTTAAGATGATTAATTAAATACACTTTTCTTAAATAATAGTTTGATCTCACTATTTTATGACTTTTACTTCTGGGAGAATCAAAGTACTATAAAAATATAAGTTTCTTGTCTCAAATGAAGAAAAGAGATAAGTTGGAAAAACATTTGATAAAATATGTTTAAAATATATGCTTTCATGCTATTAAATATTTTAAATTTTTTCAAAACCGATACTGCAGTCACAAGAATAAAATAATGTATATTTATTATAATATCCTCCTATTTTCTTTTTTTAATTTCAATTTTATTTACTAAAATAATTTTAACTGGAAATATAATACTAAACTTTTTTACATTTTCTACCAAATATTATTATCTGCATTCAAATGCAATTTCATTAAATTTCTCAACC
The DNA here is from genome assembly GCA_026290005.1 of Latrodectus geometricus. Classification (NCBI taxonomy): domain Eukaryota; kingdom Metazoa; phylum Arthropoda; class Arachnida; order Araneae; family Theridiidae; genus Latrodectus; species Latrodectus geometricus. The sequence goes on from JAPDSC010115379.1 coordinate 15,916, forward strand.
GTTGATAATTACAATAAAAATGTGTTTTGAATATTGATTAAATTTTTAGATAAAATATTTTTTTCCTAATTTATTATATCTTCTTTCCTTATAAGTTTAAATATTTCTTGATAAATATATGTTAAATATAAATAACGTGTATTCTAAAATGGAAATTAAGCTTTCTTTTTTTATGTCATGTGCAAGAGGAAACGGCCAAGCATACCATTTACGAATGCGAGGCCTATGCCCTCTCTAGATTAACTTCTTTAGGCATCATTCATACTAGAGAGTTACCCCTAAACTCCAATAAAGTGTTATCTGACTTTATTAATAAAGTGGGTGACCCGAGCAACTGAAACTAGGAAACATTGGTTTTGGAGTTTGCAGTACAAAATCCTGATTAAAGCAGAGGTGCCCAATGGCATACAAACTAAATTCTAAGAAGAGGAAGAAGAAGAAGAAGAAGCCTTTATTTTAATTTAAAAATTATGAAGAAAACGTATTATTTAAAGATTCTTCTATAACCTAAAGCTATAGTAGCAACGATATGGTACCAAGAGATTGAAATGTAAAGTTACTCTATAAATATCATATAAGTCAAAACAGTATAGCTAAAAATATCTTTAAAAAAACATATTAAGAAATATAAAGGTTTTCCTCCCTTTTGAATTCCTAAATATAATTTAACTAATATTTTACATGAATTTTCAAGTATGTATTTTTGTGCTATACTATTTTAACAGTATATTTTTCTAGTGAATGTCAAGACAATTTTTATTTGAAAACAAATTTTGAAATTCTAATCTGAAATTTCAGCAATCAAAATTCAAAGTTTTAAAAAGACATTTGTATATTTGAAAATTATTTACTTAATATACTTTTTTTCAAAAAAAAAAAAAAAAAAATCAACATATTATTTTTACAATATTGATTTTCCTTCTGAATTTTTAAACTGCATCACATTGATATAAGCATTTACCTGCAATTAAAACAATAAAACAGAACAGGGAAAATGTTTGTGTCAACAATAGTTTAAATTTCCGAAACACATTCTCTTAAAATTTCAAAATATTTTGAAAACTTAGAAAATAGTTGTATGTTTGAAAATTTAAATAATAGAGGATACAATAATTAAACTTTTGATAATTATTGTATCTTCACACATACATACATGCATATATATATATATATATATATATATATATATATATATATATATATATATATATATATATATATATGAGGGAATGTATGTATGTATGAGGGAAAAATTTTTTAACTTAGCATGTATCTCCACGAACGACTAAACACATTATTAAATGTTTCCTTATAATTTTACAAAGTTTTACATTACATTAAGTAAATATTTTAATTAAACACAGAGAAATCATATTTGACACAATATTGTATCAGATAAATGTGGTTGAAAACAAATTAAAATACATGCCAATGTTATTAATGCAAATTTTATTTGTTCTTATGAAAATGGGTGCACTTTACTGAATTCCTTTACAGAGGAATATATTTTTAAAATCTGCAGTAATTCATTAATGAATAATAAAATTTTGTGTGTCATAAATATATACCATTGAATTATTTATAAAGAAATAAATTCATACGTTTTTATAATTTTTAATTAATTATTAGGTTTTTCTAAGAATGTGATTTCTAAATTTAATTTTAAGTTATATGAGCATTAACAATATTATTGTACTCAAATGTTATTTAAATAAAAGAAATTAAAAACATAATTAGTGCAAATATATTTCAAAATGAATGAAAATATATTAATAGTTAGAGTCATTTATCTTGTAATTTAAATCACACTACAAAGATTAGTTTTAGTTAAAACGAAATTTTACAACATACTATTTAATTAATTAATTTATTTAATTTATTAGTTTAATTTATTTATTATAATTATTTATTTAATTTTTTAATTTAATTTATTTTAACATATTTTACAACATATTATTCATTTTTTACTCTGAAAATGTAGTATCTTACAAGGAAAAATAAACAAATTATTATGAATTTAATAATTCAGTTTTCCATAGCATTATTTAATATTTAATAACAGAATAATAGTTTCAAATATCTGTGCTTCTACTTTTTAAATTTCAGATTAAAAAAATTGGATAAATTGCTTTACCAAAACGGATAAATAAAACCAAATATTTATTTAACTTTTAAAAAGTTACAAATTAATGTCTAGAATCAATAGAGTCTTCGTTGACATCATTATAATTATTTATTTCTTTTTAGATACTCTTATAATGATTTAAAATATTAAAATGTAAAATTCTTGATGTAAAACTTTTAAATAATGTCTTCGTTTTCATAAATTTTATTTTTCTGTTGAAAATTTGTATTTTGTGTGATACTTTCTGTAGTAAACATATCAGATTTTTTCTAATCTCAAATTTAACTTTCTATCAATTACATTTAAAAATATATTTTGTCAACAATTAATGTTTACCAGTTTCTATAATACAGCAGTTTTTAATACTAGAATGTTTTTGCAGAAATGTTATTATTTCCTGTTTTAAAATTAAAAAATTCTTCGTTTCGTAGATGAACAGAAACTCCGAAGATACTTGTAATGATAGTAATTAACATACATGTGTATATAATGTAGTATTTTCTACCAAGTAAAACTTTTAGTGCATCTTTGTATTTCTAATTTTATATTTTAATGAAGCAAATGTAAAATTACAAATACAAAGATGTGATATTATTTCTCTAAATCCATAACATAAATTTTCTCCTTCTATATTAAAAATATTATATTATAGCAGCTGAGATGATAATTACGATAAATTGTTAATGAGTTTATTTGAGTTTTTCTGAAGATATTTTGGAAAGTCTTAAATTTGACATAGAAACTAATTGACAGATTAACGTTTCCAAGTTTTTTCCATCAACACAATTTTCTCAAAACTATTTTGTCGTTGATACTTTAATAGAAAGATAGTTATGTTTTTAGATATTCGAAACTTGCAATTATTGAAATGAAATTGAAATTTCAATTTATCAGCTTATCTTCAAAAGAAATAATATATTCTATTTAATAAAGTAATTAATAAAAACAAATTCTTAAAATAAGGAAAAATACTAACTTAACGCAATTTAAATTGCAACTTCAACTTTATAAGGCTAATCCTTTATTGAATTCAAATCAAAAGGGTGTACAGAAATAACGAAACATTGAATGATATACTACTTTCTAAGATGAAAAGGTTTTTTTCTGAAATTCAAATTGAATAAAAGTGAAAACACAAACTATTTTACCATAATAATAACATTATAATGCTTAGTCATGGCAATTATTTCTCTGTTATTCTGATTTTTCACTTGCTGTGATACATAATTAAATAAAAAAGCTAATGCAATTTCTTGATTTCATATTAACTTCTCAAATGTGTAATACTCAATGTAAAAAATAAATTTATTGTTCATACAATTTTGATGACGATTCTATTGTATAACGTAATTTTTCAATTTAAAACAACTTTATTTGAATATTATGTTAATTTTTATTGCTTTAAACTATTTTTTCCGTCTGCTAATATCATATTACCAAAAAATACAGCTTTCTTATTTTTATGTTTTATTTATTGCACATCTATCTTTTTTTTATTAAATTACCAAGATATTTCAATTTATAGGGTGTATGATTTTTTTTTATAAATGATAGCTATTTAAAATAAAATCAGAGCTGAAATTAAACTGTGGTTTTAAGGAGCAGTAATTCTTTTGATTTTAAAGAGCAATAATTCTATTCAAAGCAGATACATGGCCTACAAAATTACAGTGTTAATTTGGAAGATTACATACAGCACAAACAAAATATATATAGAAATGGAATCTTAGGTTGTATAAATTATTAGTTTTTTTTTTTTTTTTGGTTTTTTTAACAGAGCAGCAGTAGAGACACGTACATTGTGATTAAATGAAGGAATTTTGCTGTAAATTCATTAGAACTGTAAATTTCATTTAAATTTGATTATCTAGTAAAATCTTTTCTTAATGTCTTCTGTGAGAAAATAAATGTTCACTTATTCTACCCACGTTTCGGACTTTGAGAGCGTTGATTTATTTGCTACTGGGATTGTTAATATTGTATTGTGGTAGTGACGCTTATACCAGTAGAGATGCCATGGCTGCTTACATAATATAGAATTGATGCTTTTACAGAATGTCCATACTAAAAGCTGCGATGTATCTCAATATTCTATATCATTAAAATCATGGAAGAATGCAGGTAGGATTAATAGATTATAAATTAATGACACAAGTCATTTGCCTTAAAATGCCGATATTTTCAAGACAAAAGTCTCTGCATGAACAGTTTAAAGATCTCATAAGCATATAATGTCAATTTAATGAATACGTCTTTGCCTATCATTGACAATAGATCCCAGGTAGGAATACCTTCAAAAATATAATCAATTGCAACAGAAAAATCACATATGAAGACGTATTAAGTGCTATTTTAAATCATGAAGATGATCGCAACAAAATGATACTCAAGCGAGTAGTGTCGGTAGTTTGGGAAATGTCCTTGGCAAGAAAAATACTCAATTGCCAGTATGACTTGCTTGCTATTCGGTATCTTATGAAAAGTTTAATACCGAATGATTAAAAGGAAGCTACACAAAAATCATGAACTGACATTGCGTTAAAAATGCATGGAAATTTTATCAGTAAATGCCCTCCATTTTCTGTTTGAGTCTGTGTTTCTGGATATCAATACTGTTATTCGAGCTAATTGTCTCCCCAGATCATTATCGTGCTAGGGACTGTGATTCCTATTTTTTTTTTAATATTTAATTATTTTTTTCAGTTTATATATTTGATTAAAAAATATTTACTATTCGAAATTTTTCTTTCTATTGTTTATTTTACATAGATATGCATATTTTACACGAATATGTAAACCCAAAATCTAAATTAATGGTATGTTAAAATAAATATTAACATGTTGCTTTCATTTAAAACTTTCTAAAATTACTAGTGATTATTATTTACATGCATTAAAAATAATTTATAATGAGTAGGGAATTATGATGTCAAAGAAATATAAATCTCTATTAAAATACATGAAATAAAAGCAAAAAAAAAAATTAAAATTATGATACAAATTTTGTTTAATGGAAGAAGTTTCTAAATAGGTGTTTATTATTATTTATAGCTATTATCGATTATATTTTATAGCCAAAATTTAGTGACATTATTTTCTCATTGAAAGGTAATCCTTTCCTTATAACAGCTAATGATATTGATTGTATGTTAACAAAGGATGATATCGTCTGTCTAGTTAGAATATTCTACTTGTATACAGATAGTTGAAAATTGATTTTAATAATTGACTGGTTGCTCTTATAGTTATAGTAAATTTAACATGGTTAGTAATTTCCTATTCTATTGTTCTGTGAATTCAAATTAATTATTCCTAAATATTATAATTTCATTCAACCACTGAATTTCAAACATGTTGCAATATAAATACATTACACTCGGTTGAAGTCCAGAGTTAAATATATATTAGTAAGTAAAGTTCTGCGATATTTTCCCTGATTTTAATAATAACTTGATTTTATTAAAGATAAACTTTTTGTTTTTGTAATGTTTATATTAGCTAAGTAAATTGAGTGAAAGAAGTAATTGGATGTTATTTTTTTCTTAAGAAATTTAAGGGAAAATTTTCAATATATATTAAATTTTATCTTACTAAATTTTAATCAGTGGTAGCTATATTCGATAACAAAACATGGGACTTTACATATTAATCAATCGTATTTGATGTAACAACATTTCCTGTTTTATATAGTGGTTCTAAATACATCAAATGTGTTGTTTTGTTAGAGCTCAAATTAAATATTCTGCAAATGTAAATAATAATATGATTTCAAATTAAATACACTAATTATAACAAGGACGGAAATTTAAAATATAAAAAAATATAATAAAATTAAATATTTGAATTAATTAATTTTGGTAATAATAAATATTTATATAAAACAATGATTTTGGTCGTTAAATTGTGAATAATTTTGTCGTCAGTTGTAGAAATAAATTTATAATCATTTTATGTTGGATGGTGTAAATTGATTAAGAATATGATTACATTATTGACTATCTCACTCATGTAATATGTAATTGTGTCTTAAATAAACAAGTTGAAACAATTATAACCTTATGTTACTTTCACTTTTAAAGTGACGCAAGTACTTCTTAGCCGTATTGATTATATATACCATATTAAAATGAGAAAGTCTATTCCCAAGATAATTATAAAAGCACAATTTAAGTTTTTCAAGAAAAAATAAACATTTTCTAAGCAAATACCTACTGTAGATTAAAAGAAAAACTGGGATGTTTTATAATTACGGTATTTCTTGTTGAAATAATGATTGCATGATGTAGATATAAAACTTTCTTAAATGCTTAAAAAAATCTAATTGGACAAATAAGGTTGTTCTTTCAAATTAATCTTTGACTTATTTTTTATCAAATAATCCTTTTCAGAAAAAAGTTAAAACTATTTTCGAATGACAGAAATGTAATTAAAAATTGTATTATTCCTTGTTCTTCCTCAAAGAAGATTAATATTTGTTCTTTCAAACTGTTAGAAAAATGAAGTACAGCATTTACTACAGTGTAGATTGCTACAATGTATAGTAGAAATAACATAGAACAACTTTTATCATTTTAATGTTTTAGGTGCTTTATAATAGTATTTTTATATTACAAATTACGTGTCTTGATTTCAACATTTATGTTTTTGACTATTATTTCAGAGGTGTATATGTAGATAAAATCAACATTTTGCTAACACATTAATTTTCCTTCATATCCTTCTATAAAATATTTAATACACACTATGAAATAAATTTATATTATATGCGATTTTTTTTAATTAAAATGTGTGTAGTAATTATTTTGTATTACAAATTACAATAATTTAAAACCATGCTTTTTATTATTATCATATCGATATGTGTCTTGTTAAGTTTCTTATTAGCAACAGCAATGTGATTCGGAATGTTTAAAAACTTTAATTTCATAGTTGGCTTCAATTATTCAAGTACTGTTGTGTCTAAATTAAGTATATAATTTAATTATACTGTTAAAAGACTAATCAGTAATTTAATAAAATAAAATTAAATAATAATAAAATAAAACTTTTATAACATTCTTTTTTCACTTTATAGAAGTCATTCAGAATATGAATTTCAGTTTTTCAATTTATATTATGAATTTTGTTTTCAATTTTCTATGTTTTAAAAGCTAAAACATTAATTTGTGTGCCCCTCATTCTCCAAAACACAAATATTTAATATGCTGATTCTCAAGGAAACTGAAACCATTCTAAAATGTGCCCTAAATTTTAAAAAAGTATTTCATCATAAACACAATACTTTTTCAATAGTGAAATTTTAACTCTATTCTCAAAAGATGTTTTATTGTTTAAGAATTAACATTTTTTAAAATTACAAAAATCATAAAAACGTGCTTATATTAAGGATTCTGAATCGATACATACTTCTGGAAAACAAACAAAATATGTGAACTGAAAGTAAACTTTACAGTTTGAATGAAACATTATAATTTTATTATACTTGGATCTTGGCCACATATACACTGATCCTTGTTGGATATTAGACATTTTGTTAAAGCCTTCTCGGTCAATGGAATTTGTAACATTGCTTTTTTTTGCTGACTTTTCTGGAAAATATTTACATATTTCTTCTTTTCATATGGGACTCTAAAAATGCTTAGTTTTCCAAGAAACCTCTTTTATTTCCTTATTGTACTTTGGAGTGTTCTCTGAAGATATGAAAATAATTTTGTTATTTAATTCTCTTACGTTTTATTTGGTATAAGAGCAACCTTTTCTGATCTGTTGGTTGTTTATACAATGGAAGTCAATATCTTTTACAAATTTACAAAAATTATTAATAATTTTCACAAATTATTAACAAATCTTATAAATATTAAAAATTTACAACTTCATAAATTTTATAAAAATGTTTAAGAATATTATTTACAGCTCTTATAAATTATAAATTAATTTTACATATGTATTTCCTTAAAATCAAGCATTTTATAAATTAAATAGGTTTCTTTGTACTAGAGATCTTTCTAGTAAAAAATAACAATTTTGACGTCATGAATACTGAGTGTTTTTTGTGTGTTATCAATACAGATGATCATATAAAAATAATTAACTTTATTTAAGAAATAAATTTGCAGTTTTCGGTTACAACTTTGACATAATTTATAAAATTATAAAAACTTTATTAAGGTGAATTAAATCCATTTTGAGATAAAATTGTAATCTTTTAATACAAATGTTTGATGGAAATATTAAGGTAGCCATTAAAAGACTTACTTAAAAAAAGTGACTAAAATATCGACGAATCTTGTAGTAGAGTTTTGTGTTACTTCATTTTAAATGACCTTCCCAGTAAGAATTTTAACAGTTAATAATCTGAAACATATATATTTACATTTTTATAGAATAATCTATAAGGAATTTTCTTCTGATGAGCCGAGTAACTAATCTCATGTGGTACTGTGTTTTATACTGTGGTGCTGTGCCAATTTCGTTTTTTTCATTTAATCTTTTAACAATACTTTTAACACACATGAAAAAGAATAAGCCTATGTTCTGTATGCTTAACTATTTCAACTTTTTACCGCATAAAAGTTTTACGTTAATAATGATTTATGGTGTTTATAGAATATTAATAAATTATAATATTTTAATAAGATATAATCAGTTATATAAGAATATGTTTTAATCCCCGTTTTATACAAAATAATAATCATTCGTAGATTTTACAAACTGTAAATTTTATATATTTTGAAAGAATTTTATCCTAAACTACATACATAAAATTTCAACTGAATTATTATAGTTCTATTTAGGAATCTTACAAATGAGTTCAATTTCTATGTAATATAATTTATATTTGAATCTATCTTTAGACTTCTATAATAGCTTCAGCAATTATTCTTGTTTACTTGTACACTTTATATTACTTGCATTATATTATTAAATGATATTTTCATTCTGGGATACTATCAATACCAAAGGAAACAAATATTTTTTAGTTATTTCCACAACTTTAGATGGCCATTTCTAAAAAAATGTGCATTATATACATAAATCGTTGATGCCAAACGGTATAGCAATCAATTTTAAAGCTATTCCATGTATCCATTTTATTTCATAAATTAAATTCAACGAGATACACGGACTGCCTTCTTCCGCACTTGGCCCGTTTTTCTGAAATACAGCTTCACTCAATGTATGTGTGCACGTTTTCAGAAAGACAAATCATAATCTATCAAACTTTTCACGTTCATTAAGTATAATATGTACCCCTCGATGTTCCTTATGGATTAGATTTTCAATAAAAAATTTAAATTTACGAATTTACTTTTAGATATTGAATGATAAATTACCTTTTTAGTAATCTCTCGATTGTCTCTTAAATTGTTTTACTTACAGGCCACTATCGTTAAATATTCCAAAGAATGATTTTCAATTATATTATTTTGAGAGTGTAAGAAGTGCTAAAATTCGTTTCCAAACGAGTGATATCTAATTAACTCACTGTCACAAAATCAAAACTAAAAGTATGATCGTAATACTCATATCAGCAAAAAACGCTTCAATCAGTTTACCATAGTTTGTATTCCAAAACTTTCCTCATGATTAATTTCATAGTTTCTCTGGCCTTATCTAAATTAGAAAAGTAACTGTTTCGTTTCACTCTAATATCAAGCAGTTTAGGTGAATGTTCAAATAACTACTTCAAGATGTGGTAAATTTGAGTTTCTCATACCTGCTTTTTATAACCTTAGATTAATCTCACGGAAAGATATAAAACTGTTTAGAGTGACTTTGTCAGTTAGCACTTATTTGTTTTATTTAAATCCAGATTGTTATTCCTGGACATGTGTTAGTTTATTCATGCATTTAACATTAAATATTTTAGTTAACTTACTTCTGTAACTCAGCATTCAAGAAATTTGGTGCACAGATTGATTGTATGTGTTAAAAAATAACAAAATCGATAAATGTGTGTATTGAAAAGTAAATTTTCATATAAAAAAATACAATTTTATTTTTGTTTCTAAATAATACAGTTAAAGACAACACTAGGATGGGATAAAATTTAAAATGTGTATTATTAGATATAATATATAATAAGTGTACAAATATTGACAAACAAATTGATGATTTATTATTATTGATGTTTTTAATGCGAATATATTACCGCATATTCATATATTTTTGACTTTACAGACAGCTTGAAACAGTCAATTTGTGTTATAAAGTTTACCCTGTTTTTTTTCCAAGTTTTTTTTTATTAATTCTAATTAAAAATGTTCTTCTGAATTTGATACACAATATTTCTTTCAGAAAGAATACTATACAATTTCCCGTGCTTTAAGTTATTAGATTCAACATTTTGTTTGATTTTTTTTTTGTAAGTCTGATTCATGTATTTTTGTTAACTTTAATTGTACATATTCCTGAGTGATTTCAATTTATATTCCTAAAACCAATATTATGTTCTCCGTTTATGATATTTGAATGATATTTTTATCTGTTTATAAAGAAGAACTATTTAAAAACAATTAGTTTAAAAAAATCCTGACGTTTTTAAACAGTTTAGATTTTAAAATATCAGATGTGACTATTTTCAATTTGATTAAAAAAATAGAAAATTTTGTCAAAAAACAATTACTCAAAAATTTAAATTGTTTGATTTCTCATTGCCATTGTTTGTGCTGGGCATCTCTCATTTCTAATTATTAGTAGAAAAAAATTTTGTGTTGCAGAATAATTAATCGTAACCATAGGAGATTTCTTACATTCTATAATATTATTATTATAAAATTAAAATAGTGTTTACTTATCTAAAAGAGCTTCATGACAATTCCTTTCAAAATTTTTATTTCTCATGATATCATTAAATGCTCTTTGTTTTTTGATGAAACATAGAAAAAATATGTTAAGCTGTTAGTTTCACATATATAGACATATCTCTCTTAACTGAATAGTATAAGTGTTCATTTGAAATAAATGAATATTTTTCTGGCCTTAATATCAGACTTTTTGACGTTGCTTTTCATACTAGATGATGGTGTTGCAAGTATACTTACGTGTAATAAGTCAAATGTTGGGATCCATCGGATATGCAGATGCACCCGCTTGGGAATCTTCATAATTTATAAGGAGGTACCAATTTGAAAATCCTCCAGCATTTGATCCATCCCATCAGTGGCATTGTTTCACTTGGAAGATATTGCCTTTATGACCTATTTACCATAACTCAGCCATTTTAATGTAAGAGACGGAGTTTCGGTTTAAAATTCACTAACCTTTCAATAAACATTATACTGGAAGTAAGTTATATGTTTTTTTAAAGATTTTTTTAATAGCTGTGTCTCATTTTCTCTTACAATCAACAATGTATGCATATTTTTTAAATTTTATTTAGCTATTCAACCTTTATTATATATTCAGGATCATTTAAAAGCTTTGTTTTCAAACTTATTTTGTAACTGACACTTATAACATGAAAATACGTTAGTAAGATATCTGCCTCATAATGTCATCCTACTGGACTTTTTTTTAATAAAGAGAAAACCCATACATCCATTCTGTAAAATATGTGTAAAGAAAGGAAAAACAAACTTCTTTATCATTAATTCTGATTTTCATTTCTCTAAAATATTATTTCTTGAAACTCTTAGTATGATTGGCTTGAAATTTCTTGATTTTTGAAGGGAAAATTCTTTCTTTCAATATAATTACCATTAAACGCGATATGATAAAATAGAGCGTCGATGTGTCACTACATATTTGATGGAAGCATCTGAGGTTCAGGCCTTTCGGCATTTGAATGCAAATAAGTATGGTCAAACATTTCTCATTAGAATGTGAAACATTTTAAGTGACAACAGCCTCATATAAAATATTTATCTGTTATGATTAATCAAATTTTAGAACAAATTAACACTAAATATTATTATAAAATATAAATTCATTTTAAGATGTGACTAATCATGTAGATCTATAATGATAATAATATAGTTCAAATTAGATAAATCTTAAAATTATTTTAATTTATTAGACTTGTGGCATTCGTTTTTTAGCCATTATAGAACAACACAAATAATATGTTCTTTGTTTTATCATTTACAGTTCTTGAGTGAATGCTTGAGAAATTTCGATTTTCTGTACTGAAACATGAGAAGAGCGTCTGCGTATCTAATGTCAACCAGAATAAAATGCCTATTGCAAAGTCTATCGTTTTACTAGAATTTGCCGAAGAAGCATAAGACACGTGTACATAAATGAGAAAAACTAATTAGATTAATTTTACAAGAATATATAGTATTGCTAAACATTTGAATCACATTTGATCTTTTTTAAATGAACTGTGAAATCAGTTTACAAGCTTAAGAATCTTAGGCTTTAGCTGTCTCAGGAATGAAATGATAACTAAATAAGTTATTTATATTACTAAATACATAATACAAAATAATGTGAAAATATGACTTTACCATTAATAATCATGGTTATTATGATTTAGTACGGAATTCTAAAGGAATAAATGCTATTTTTGCGCTACCAGATTATTATCTGTAAAATTAACAGTAAATTGACAAGACAGTATTTATTCTCTAATGTTTAATATTTTCAAAAGCATAACATTTTAAATAATATAAAAGTAGGAAATTAAAAAGATTTTGTTTAAAGCTATTCTATGTTTAATTATTTAATTGATGTTACATTATAGTTTCCTTTCGAAATACGTCATATATGTATGAAGGTATTGAAAATCCTCATGAATCTTAGAGCGTAACAAATCAGATGAGGAATGTTCATTCTGACGGAGTCTTCGTGATTATATAGACCACATACAACAAACGAAATTTGTGAACCCAATTATGTTCAGTAGATATTTAATACAAAACATTTTTTCAGCATTTTATTTGATCATCTACTCACAATCATGTCATTTTTGAATTTCATTGGGCTTTATCAATTCAAGCAACACAATGTGACACACAACATAATAATGATTTTTTTCAAGTGAATCCTGAAACACACTTAAAATTTTCCTTGGAGAACCAAAGTCTGCATTGTTTAATACAGACTACTCTATCCATACATTAAACTCTAACTTATTTAACATATCAAGTATATTTTGTAACAGTGTTCTCACTATCCAATGGAACTCCGAAATGGCGTGCAGGATTCGTTTATAATTGCCACACAGCAGTTACCGAAACCAAGGCCTAACATGTTGTGGCACTCATGAAGGATTGTATGATACATACATGACATTATCAAGGTATATATCAATATTTCCATAAACATCTATATTAACGAACTTTTGCTTTTAGCACCAAATTTTAAATTTACATGTTTTTACGCAGGGGTGAACAATTCTTCATTTTTACTAAGCTTACTTATAGTGGCAGATACACACATACATCTATTATACTAATATACATTTATTGTAATTATTTAAGCAATTGATTTCTAATACATGTATGGATTAATTAAAATACATACAAAATTCTTAGTTTATTTACTTTAAAAACTGATGTTTGAAAATAAATATCAATTTAAATCAGTATTTATTTACGATATGTACATTTATTAATAAAAAAGGAAAATTCTTATGGTTTAAAACTCGGTAACAATTATTAACATTATAATAATCTTGAAATATTTGATATAATCAATCTTGAAATATTTGAATAAAATGATTATCATATACATGTAATTAGTATGAAGACGATTTGACACAGATTTCATCGTATCTAATGCACTTGATGATAGGAAATACTATTGCAACATAATATGAGATGATTATAAGATTAGATCTTGCTGTCCAATTATCAACATTATTGGTAACCGGACGTATATTACTCTTGAATTCTATACACATCATTAAATATATCTTCAATTATAGTCAAGCATGTATTCATGTAAATATGTTAGGATAATGTGTAGCTCCACTTGACAAAATTATACATGAATTAATATTTTTAAATATTAAATTGAAACACTTAATATTGTAATAAACAACAAAATATACATGTTACATCTATGTGAATACAATTCATATTTTTTTTTAAAACTACGGCAATTAATCAACTATTTAACTGAAATTTCTTTAAAAATAAAGATTATTTCACAAATTTATATTACTTATTCAAGGATTTAGTTATTCTGAATTAAATTCTATTTTCAGTCATTTTTTATTAAAAAAAATTGCATTTTTAACCGATTGATTGTATGTTTCAACTGTAGGAATTAATGCAATTATAATTTGCTCTAATTTTTAAAAATCATGATTGTGTGATAAATAAATTAATATTAAAATTATGGACAAGAATTACTTATTTTTGTTTTATGATTTAAGAAAGCGAATTTTAAATGAAAAATTTATTATAAAGTAAATATATTTTACACTTACACTTTAAAATGAAAAGATATATAATTTTCACTTAATTAGTAATATCTATTATTTATATGAATTTCTAAATCACTTCATGTGGTATTTTTATTAAATAATCAGTTTTAAAAGAAATTAACTGTACATATGTAACAACATTAATTTTCAAGACATGAAACACTCAGTTACATAAATATTTTAATTTTGTTTTAGTCGTTTTACAGATAAATTTAATTTATTTTTTGCGTTCAAATGCTGCTAAATAATAAATATAGTTTTATTCTAGTTTTGTATTTTTCTCGAATTTATGCATAAAATTTTGTACTTTATGCAAATGCAGAATAATTTGCAATATTTTTAGAGACAGTATAATCTGACAGATACAAATATTTAAATTTCTATTTGTCACTTTAAAATTAATCTATTATGTTTTCAAAGCAACTCTATACATACTTAAATAGTTCTTATTTAAAGTCTGAATATAATTGTTTAGACCACACTATGCAACTGAAATACATATAAATTTTTATAACAAGAATATGTTAATAGCTAATTAAGCATCACTGCATATAATTAATAACATTATCTTTTATAAAAAAATACTTGTATTGAAAGTAATTATTGATAATTTTGCCTTGTATCTATAAAAATTCATATCTTACATAAATATTTACAGTATGCAATTATTTTCTCTATTAGTTTTTCATTACTCCTAAACTGTTTTTTACACGCTGAGTAAAATGTATAAGCAATTATTTCAGAAGAAGATAATTTAATCCTAGAAAACTAAATAATAGATGTCTTACAAAATGATACAGCATATGTACAATATATTTTTTATGCATTATTTTTATTTCAAGGATTATTAATTAAATTAATACGTAAACAATTTTTTTAATAATATATTACCTTAAGTTATGCTGTGATGGATGTATTTTAAAAAATATGTCTACCGTTAAGACTCTGTTTTGGATTTGCTTGGTTAAATTTAATTCATATAATATTTAGTGGCAAAATCACAACCTTTTTCATTTTATAAAAG
>JAPDSC010115382.1:0-19328 GCA_026290005.1 Latrodectus geometricus
TACTTAAATTCATTGATAGGAATCTTTACAGTTGTACCATACAATAGCTGTTGATTTAGTTGAATTAGACACTATTGTTTTCCATTATTGCTTTAAAATCACATCAAAATTCATAAAATATTTTATGTTGAAATACATATTCATGTTTTAAGAATCTTAAAAAATCACTGAAAAGTTAAAATACCATTTATCGCAAATATTTTTAAAAACATTGTATCTTGCATCTTTCTGTATACAGCAAAACAAAATAATTCTACATACTTTAATAGTTACTCATTGCTTCTATAAATATTTTTATTCGATAACTTTATCAACTGTTTCCTTAAAGGGCACTTTTCCGAATAAATGTTTTTTTTAATTTTAAGCTATTTTATCAAAATATTTATAATAATTTATACAAACAGTACTTACTTCACTTCCCAAGTATAATATACCTAAAACAAAAAAAATTTTATTAATATCTTATCAATTGTTGTTTTTGTAGTTAAATATTTTAACTATATTAATCACCACCATACTATCTTTTGGAATACCGAGTGATCAAAATAATTACTAGTTTAGTATAGTGGTAACTATTAGAAATGTTTGTGAAAATTAGAGCCACTTAGTGATGTATATATACAGTGGGTAAAAAAAGTTTCCGTACGGTTACTAAATTTAAGAATAAATTTATATAATTTGTAAAGTATTTCATTTTTCCTTTAAATACTGCCTATATGTGTTTAGTACAAGTCTACAGTAAGCGATTTTTATAAATTTTCATTTGTACAAAACGAGAAAAGCATATTATTTCCAATATCTATAGTAAATTTAAAATTGAAGTGCAAAAAAAGTTTCCGTACCGTTATGCAAATTCTTTCTGACGTGTTTAAAATAGGCTCTCGGTAAATCTTTGACGTTAGAAAGATAATCACTGATAAGGAAGCAACATATCGACAGATGTTGAGTTCAAGCTTCTTTCTTGTCGTCTCAAAATGGAAGTTCCAAGACCTATTCGGGAATTAGTGATTAAATTGCGAAAAGACGGATTTTCCATGAAAAAGGATTTGTGAACTGACTAAAAAATCGAAGTCTACTGTGAAGTAAATCATTGAAAGATATCGTGAACTTCATTCATTTGAGGATAGAGATCGATCCGGGAGACCGTCAAAATTAAATCGCCTGAATAAACGAAAACATCATTCGCCAAGCTCAAAACAAATCCACGAGTTAGTGCACCGAAGTTGGCAGCTGATTTAATGGTTAGCTGCAACATAAAAGTCACTACTCAAACCGTGAGAAATGTCATTCAAAAAAGTGATTATCATGGACGTGCGACCGGGAAGAAACCCTTTATAAGTTTGCGCAACAGGAAAAAGCGCCTCGAGTTTTCAAAGTAGCATGTAAGTAAGCCATTATCTTTTATGGAATCCATTCTTTTTTAGCGATGAATCAAAATTTAACATTCATGGGTCAGATGGACGAGTTATGGTGTGGAGAAAACCAAATCGACAAATGCTAACTAAGAACTTGTGAGGAACTGTGAAGCACGGTGGTGGCGGTGTGGGGGGTGTATGAGTGCTTCTGGAGTAGAAAACTTGCAATTCATCGAAGGAAATATGAATCGATATGGATCTGGATATTCTTAAACAAAATGTGTTATCCAGTGCAAGGAAACTCTCTTGGAACAGGATTTATTTTCAGCAGGACAACGATTCTAAACACACCTCTAAGATTTGCCAAGAGTGGTGCCTTTACCATGTGCAGCAACAACTTCATAGCCCTCCACAGTCACCTGATTTGAACCCCTTCGAACATTTGTGGGAAGAAATTAGCCGGCAGCTCAAAAAATATGACATAAAAAGCAAACTTGAACTCAAGAGTGCCATTAGTAGTAGTTGGTATAATATTTCTCCAGAAATAACAAAAAAACATATAGGAGTAATGCTACAACGTCTAAGAGAGGTGATAAAGACCAAAGAAGGGCCCCCTGATCATTAAATGTAGTTTTGTTTAATGTATTTTGCATTTTTGTAAACATTTTATGTGTGCTAGGGCATCGTACGGAAATTTTTGATTCTATGTTTACAACACTTTTTTAGTTTTTACGATTCATTATTTAATTTGGTCAGTATTATCAATCTTTTAATATGAATAGGTATTACATAATATTACTTTTAAGTCATATCTAAGTTTTCATTTTTATCATTATGAATTTTGTGTAAAATATTAAACTTTGATTTGCATCGGTATTTGCGTACGGAGACTTTTTTTACCCACTGTATATATATTTTTGCAACAGTGCATAAATTTGGAGATTTGAAGGTTTAGCTTCTTATTAAATATTATTTATATAATATAATATGTATACATATACATATATATATTTAATTTTTGTGATAATTATTATACTTGATTATATATATATATATATATAACTACACATATCTATTTTTTAAGATATTTTACCAACATTCAAAATTAAAAATAGATTCGAATTAAGCGTATTATTTATTTCTGCCTTATATATTTATACTCATTAATATAACATTCATATTTACATTCAATATATATTTATGAAATATTCTCATTTACAGTTTTTCAAAGCTTGTTAAAATCCATGTTAAATTTACCCCGAGTTCTGCTATAAACTTATTGTATACAGTATGCAATTTTTTGCAATAGATTTTGTATGTTTCATAAGGCAAAATTAGCTTAAGTAGAACCCTTGAGACTTGCATTAACTTAAGAATTATCTATGCTAGTTCGTTTTTGAAGCGAGATTTAAAAAAATTGAAGTTGTAAGATTGTTTCTAGCCTACTAAAATTTACTTCCCTTAAACATTTCACAGAAAAATCCATATTCTATAAATTAATAGAATCTTGGATACAGAAATTTGTGTTATTCCCTTCTTCGCGACAACTCTTGTTTCTGCACAATTCGATTCACCCAAATGGCTATCTTTAAATTGAACCTGTAATTAACTATCATCTGATGAAATGGAAATGACTAGAGAAATTTGTATAGAATGTATATTCACAAATGTAGTCCTTGATGTATCATTGATTACATTATTTCTAGCTCTTATAAAAAAAAATTCATTTTAAGTTCAGTTTTATTTATAAGTAATTATAATATTTTGAGAGGGAGGAGTATATTTGTTTTACAATATGTAACTCGCCATATTTATGTCTAACATCATTTTAAATGTAATTCTAACAATTTTCCGTATTTTTACAAAACGGTCAGATTATTGATCATGCTAAAATCAGAGAGAAATTCATTATTACATAACTATAAGAAAAGGAGATTTCATTATTGTCAACATTACATCCTTTTTGCCTTACATGCTAAGCTTAATTTAGTGAACACATTCATTTTGTGCTTGGTAACTGGTTTGATGAAACTAATCAAGCTTCAATAAAACTATTTTTTATTAAAACAAATTATAGCAAATCTTGAAAAATCGAATATTATGCATAAAGAAAAAATGAAAATTTATGAGGTATAAAACACAAAGTACACTTACAGAAAATCCAGAATTTCTTTGAGATTTCCATCCTGATGTTATTTTTCAATGTCATTTCTATAATAATAATAATAAAAATTTAAAAAAATTAAAAAAACTATTTAGTTTATCTAATTAATAATTGTTTATTCATTCTGAAAATTGTTTATTCTACTACATAAAATATATCGATAAAGTTTTAAATAAAATATTTGATTTTTAAATACTCTTTCACTACCTAGCAATCCACCAAGTGATGCTTTTCGGTTTCAAGTTGTTATAAATGTAATTATCATTCATTTTTTAAATATTAAATCGTATATAGCGAGTTATATTTATGTTTTCCTAACTACACAAGCGATAAACATTATATATTACAACTACATTATAATACGAAAGTATGTCACAATTATAAATTTATGAAACTATTGGTTTCAAAAACCTGAATCATAACCGAAATAGCTAAAGTTCATTTTTTAGAAACTATTCTTTGACGATATTTCACTAATGTTTGAATAGTTTTTTATTTTGACATCAAATAGCAGGTTAACAATTGATTGTATTTTTAATAAATTTAAACACGCCTGAGCTTTTCTTTCTGGGAGGAATCTAGATAATAGGTCGTATTTACATGTCGCAAAGCATGAATTCGTATGAAAATAGTATAATTTTGAATTTGCTATATATTTTAGAACCATAAATATTTCTTGTGTAGATATTGCTATTAACTTTTGAAAATATTAGACTAAATATAAAAAATTACCCTATTTTGAAACTCGTGGAAATAACACAAATGTTCACGGGAACCATATTACTATTATTTTCTTTAGTTGTAAAATATTCATTAAATTTAGTTTACTACACATTTTTTACTAGATTTGATAGCTGATATATTTATATCATGCATGTTTACTTCGGTAAAAAATATCAGTCATAGGTTTATCCTTCCAATATTTTTTTTCAAACGCAGACTGATTTATCGGAATTTACAGTATGTTGAATTTGAACATCAATAAGCCCAATGTGGAAATCAAACCCACGAACTGTCAAGCTGATGGCCAGAGTGCTAATCAATTGGAAATCAGCTCGAAGTCACATTAATCATATGACCATAATTTATTAACATTCATACAAGAGATTGAAAATCTGTTGTTTTAAAATATTTCAAATAAATCTATATTGAAACAATTTGGAAGCTATATTTTAGCTTATAGACTCATTATGAAATCACTTGTAAATGATAATAAGTAAACAATTTGAAGAATGTTTTACTAAATTTTTGAACTACTTCAAATATTGGAATCCAAGGTGAGATTCAAACCCACGAACTATTAAATAGAGCCAATATCCCTATCTATTAGTCTGCCAGCTTGGCTGTCGATTCCTAGTTAATACTGATGCATTTAGTATTTTCCAGTCAAATTTCATAAAAACATCAAGATAATCTCATTTTTTCTAACCAAAATGTAAGTTCAAAAGAAGGAAGCTACAAAGATTTTTTCCCGAAGATAACCTAATAAAGTACATTTTAAATTAGGTTCCTTATTTGATTTACTTTCGAGAAAAAAAGAGGTATCAAGTTTTATTCTTTATTATCAATTGAGTTGTAACAAATTGCATTATATTAGCAATTCCAAAATTTAAATTTTTCTTTTGATTATTAATGGAATGAATAAAAAATATACAATACAGATGAATACAGATGACTAAAACTTAAGTCTTTACAATTTAATTAAATCTACATTCTATTATACTGAATTTTTCAATGATATATTCCCAAGTCTACCATTTAACATTATTAAAATGTTTCTAATATTTTTAGAAAATGTTTTAAAACTTTCCCTTGCCAAATTAAGAATTTGGCTATGATATTTACTTAGGCAAAATCCCAAATATAAGTTTATTTTAAACTTTTGAGTAATTTCCTCAAATGAATTTGCATCAATTAAATAGTGCACACATCCTCATAACAAAACTTCTAAATGGGTTCATATTTTTATAAATTTCCGTTTATTTTCCCACCTAATAATGAAAATTCAAAATGGTAAGGACTACGATATACACATAAATATGAATAGGTAAACATTATAGCACCTATGTCACATAAAATATTCCAATAAATTCTGAAGGCAGGAAATTAAATGCTGTAATGCTTCAAGAATATATTATGTCAAAATTAATATTCTGTTTATCTAATTTTAAATGTGATCAAGGCACTTTAGTTATGAGTCTTTTGAAGATACTTTGGGTTAAACCTAATCTGATATCATTACTAATATTGATTTTTTTCATCTAATTTCTTAATATTTATCATTAAGTGCTGCATTATACAGACAGGGTAATTCTACACTAACTTCATTAATTATAAATAATAAACTTGAAAATATGAAAGAAAGCTTCATTGTTAACCCAATTTAAATAAATGATCATATTAATATATGCGATTCGTAATGTAATAAATAGATAAATAAATTAAAAACAAACCTTTATCACTATTATATATTATAATAAACATTCCAACAATTTAAGCTAAATCAAAAAATTGAACTGATGTATTTGTCTTTATTATTCAATTAAAAAAATGAATATGGAGTATCAGACATTTAATCTTTCTAACTAAAAATTTTTTTAGAATATTTTTACAAGAGATTTTTCTTCCTTAACTGACAGTTATAGGTTTATCACATCAAATATTTGTTGTATGTGAAAGCAAAAAATCTTTAAATTCCTAGTATGGGATTTCTAGATTCAGTTTTGTTTCTAGAAATACTTTCAAAATTAACAACTTTTTTCGGATTTAATATTTTTAGCAATGATTTATGGGAAGAATTTCGAACATTAAAATCTAACAAATTTGACTTTATTAGGAGATTCCCGATCACTAACTATGATGAGATTATATGCTTTACCCAAATATGATTGAACTCATACTGCTAAGGTTTCTTCTAAATTTTGCAAACTAAATTTAAATTAAAAAAATTTACTAATAGTCAACCCTGAATATAAACTGTATACAACTTCATACTAGTAAACATTTTTCGTAAATTTTATGTTGATTGTATTTTTCATAATTTGTATTGGAGAAAGATTTTTTTTTTTTTTTTTTTTTTTTTTTTTTGCTATGATTATTTTTAAACTTAAAGAAAAAAGAGCAGATAGTAAATAATTTTTTTTTCAGCAGTAATACAAGAGCAGCTTGCTCTTTAAAAAAATTTCATTCTTTTTAGTATTTATTACGCTTATCATTAACACAAATATTTTATTTCACAATATCCTTTAATTTGTAGGAATGAATATATTGTGCTTGCAATTTTTTCTGCATAATCAATCTTTCATATAAACTTATATGAAAAAAAGAAATTTATCCACTTTGAGTAGTTTTTAGAAATATAATTAAGCCACAATTAACAACAATCAGTTTTAATGGTAAAACATTTCCTTTTTAATCTGAAATAAACTTTTGAAATTTTTTAGCTTAAAAATATTAAGATGATAAAAAGTATATTAGCATTTAAAATCGTCGACTCATTTGAGCTTGAAACACAGAAAGATGCTGCAAATCTAAAATCAACATCTAAGTATGTTACTGAAATGTAAATTGTAGTTAAACAACGTAATTCCATATAAGAGTAGTTGGTATTGTCATTCTAGAATTATTCTTTTTGCGCCAGAATGAATGTCCGAAGAGGGTATCTAATTCAAGAACTACTGAAGTGAAAACATTGTATAAAAAAGCAATAGTGCTTTTAAAATATTCTAATCCGTTTTCTAAAGCTAAACTTTGTAAATAATTTCAGATTTCTTAAAAATTCCATGATTATTGTCACTCACCTTCATAATTCCATGCTTCGATACTAAATATTAAATGCTATATTTTACAGAATTAATCTCAACTGAAAAAATATACTATCTGATTATTTCTTCTAAGCGAAAATATTGATCACTTCATTTCACTTATCTTCATTTTTATATTGTTATCATTATAATATATTTATATATTTTTATGTAAGTTAATTTAGATTCGCGATATGTTTCCAGCTAATTATTTCTGACACAGCCTAAGTCGTTAAATATACTCAACTTCTTTTGAACTTTTAATCATGATCAAATAACAACAGCTAAATTTGTATGCCATATCGGTATCTAGAATTGTATTTGTCTTTTAATGTGCATATGTATTTAAATATGTTGGACTTGGCTATATTAACAATTTTAAGCATCAATAGAGCTGCTTTCACCTTGAATAATGATTAACGTTTTATTTTCTTACTTTCAAGATCCCGATTAAAATCCAAAGGAAAAGTGATTATATGATATAGAGATAACTTTATACGGAAAGTATGAGTAACCATAATTGCAGTGCAGCCCAATTGGTAAAATTGTAATCGCAAAATTGTGAGTTTGATCTTGAAAACAAGACCAAAGATCATTTTCCTGACTTGTTAATTGACATGAAAATAGTTGGGTGTTCAATAATTGGCTTGAGAGTGTGATAATTTGGAATGCAACAGCTAGTTTAGTTTCAAACTCATAATCAGTAAATGTATCGAAATTTTGAGAAAAATGAATGTGTTAATTATTTTGAGTCAGTGAAAACAGGTAAGCAAAAATGTAACTAAAAAAATGCATGATACGTTAAGAGTATTTTAGATGCAATTGTATAAGAAGAGTGATAAGTATCAATGCTTATTTAAACTATTTTTAGAGAAAAGTATTTTGGCGTTTTCTTATATTTTACATATTTTATTATAATCGATTTGTGTAATGAACTAATAACCCAATGGATTTATTTGGAATTACGAAATGTATTTTTATATTTTAAAGTCAAACTAAAAGCATATATATATATATTTATTTTAAAGGTTATAAGAATAAGAATAATGAGGAAAACTATAGTATAAATTATTTTTTACATCACTGAAATAAATCTTTAAATAATTTTAAATTCCAGAAGTATGTTCCATTTAGAACGATAAAAAATTATGTTTTGTATAACCTAGGTGGATTAAAATAGTTTCATATTTTAAGCAAATTAGCTAAACATCAAGATATTAAAACTTAATTTAAAAAACTAGAAAGCTTATGCAATTATAAAATTTATGCAGCTGTACCCACTGAAACCAGATTTTAAGTCCCAAATTGTGTACCTTCTTAACCAACTCACATATTAAGCTGAAGATAAATATTTTGTGGTATATTTATCTTTATAAATATAAATTATTATTAACACAGAGAAGCATTTTTTAATTTCAAATTGTGTACAAATAACTGGGATGATATCTGAATTGACACCTGTCTACGAAAGCTACCACATTAACTAATAAAAAATACAGAGCTTATCAGCTTAAACAGTTTTCATCAATATAATGATTTATTAAATAACATAAAATAATAGAAAAATATAAAATGTTAAGATTTTTTTCAAAAATTGTTGATAACAATTCAATGACTTGAAGTACTGACAAATACTAACTATTTAAAAATGGTGACAAATTATAGCACAATACATGCAATCGTTATAGCTCACAAATTACTGAAAGCTCAAAATATATTGAGTATTTTTAATGAATGGAAATTTTATGATGTATATTTATTTCATGCAATTATATTATGATATTGCATTAATTTCTAAAAATCTACCATAAAAAATTTAAGCTATTGTTAAAAACCAATTTTTATGAATAAATTAATATTTGAAATATTACAATAGAATTTTATAAAACGACTAAAACTTTTTCTTTTTAAATTTTATGTATAAATTTAAATAAATTTTATGCCTTAGGATTAAAAAAATCCCGATAATAAAAAGAATCACACACAACATTTGATGTTTTCAATCTTAAATTACTCTGGATTCATGTCAGTTCAAAATTTTGCTTTGAAATTGAAAATCATGTTACACTTAATATTAGTGAAGAATATTTTAAGAACAAATAAATAACAATTTCAAAAGTTAACAAATTTTAAAAGCATGTAAAAACAGCATTAATTATCAAATTTTTACTATCGATAAAAAAAATATATTTTTATATAAAAAAATTTTAAATTCTCTAATTAAAACAACTAGTAATTGTAACATTTTAAATGGTTTTCACATTTATGTAATATATTATAAGCAAAAATGCTTACAAAAAGTTCACTTATATTATTGAATATTACCCAAAACAAGCAGAAACAGTTTATATATTTGTCCTTAATATATAAAAATCATAAATAGGAAAACATTAATTTTCACATAGAGTAACTCTTAAGATTATGAATCAAATATTTCGGTTTTATTACATAGATAAATTTGACATTGATATTTATTATAAAAATAATATTTATAAATTCTTACGTAGAAATCAAGTGAAGAGATGGGCAGGGTTACCCAAAATAGAATTTCATCAAATAGGTTACATTAATATTGTGGTTAGCTTTCCACATAATAGCATTACCATACCACAAGGTTTATACGGACAATATTTATAGAATTTCCCTTGCATTCCCATATATCCTCAACTCATATTTTCTATTTTTAATTCTCTGTGGTTAGAAAGAAGAATGAATTACTTGTGTATTCAAAAATAATGAAAGTGAGATATAGAATATCATTTAGAAATGTAACTTATTCAAAATGAACATCATTCATATAAAGCAATATTTTAAAAAAGGAAAATATTTTAACTATCAAAAATGTTAATCTATTGGTAGTTACTTTTAAAATATTTGATACCATTAAAAGTTATAGGAAATATTGATTTTCTTCTTTAATTTCTATTATTTTTAAAGTATGAAAACATTTCAAAATGCAACACTGTGAACGTTATTGCATTCATTACAAAATACAACGCTTTCATTTATGTGCAGAAAAAGAAAAAATTGACAAATGGAACGAAACTTAATATTACTAAAAAAAAGTGCTTTTTACAACTCGATATAAATTATTGATGCGATGATACGATAACAAAATAATATGCGTATAAAAAACTGTAATTAAGTGGCACGTTCAGTGAATTATAATACGTCACCTAAGTGCCCTTATAAAGAGGGTGTGGCTTTTGTTTTAAGGTCTTTACGAGTCTACGAGTGTCTCTTTCCTAATAGCCATTTTTTGTAGTTCGTCTTTTAAATATATTAATGGCAATACACCTGAATGGCGTCAAATCGCCTCTCAAATATGTTCGAGGAGTGAGACCCAAAAAACAAGTGACTAAAAAAGATCCTTGGTATGTTGGCTGATGTGCGCTGAGCGTGATCTGGTGTTATCCTACTGAAAATATCGTTCGCTATCTCCTTCATTAAAAAGACATAGCTACAGTCTGTTTTCTACATATTAAGTCGTCAAATAATTAATATTATGAACAATTTCTGATCTTCTAACCAAAGCCATGGCATCCAAATCGTGCTTTATAGTTAACAAGTCAGCGTTTTAAATAATATATTTACAATTTCACACATAACATATATCTAAAATTTAATTCAATTGTGCCAGTAATGTGTAGTTTTGTATAGGATTTTAACAACAATTGCAAGCCATGCTTCTTCAGAAAATATCATTTAACAAACAACTTATGTATACAAATAATTTTATTAAGCTCCTTCTCATTCAGTCAAAAAATTTGATAATAAATAACAGTTTTAAACCTGAGCAATGATATATTCTAAGGTCTATGTTTCCTCGTAACTATTTCACCTTAAGCAGATACATTTTTAAATTTTTTAAATTTATTTTTCTTAATTCTCTCTATCATAGCTTTCATAAAAAAAATTCGTTAAATGTGCATTGTACTAAACTAATAATTTGCCTCCGAATATTTGAAAGAGAAAAAGCATTCAAAACAAACTTGAAATCATATTTTAACTTAATCCTCAAAGTTCTTAGTTGGATGATGTTTGATTTATCATTAATGGCTTCTGATTTATTTATTGCATAAAAAAGTACATTTGTCAATGATACTGTTTTAGGTGGATTCCAAACTCCACATTTAAAGTTTGGGGTCAGCCAACAAACTGCTGAATTGAAAGCCAGGCTAGTAGTCATTCAGTTGATATGTTGGTTAAAGGGCAAACGTTATAAATTTAAAAAACTTTCACAAATTCAGACGAAAACAATGTTTCGATTTTTGAAATATCAGATAAAAAATTAAACCAAGGATAACTTTTTTAATTAATTGAGGAAAAATATCACTGATTATACAACTAATCGAAAATTAGGAATGATTTCTTAATAATCTAAATCAGCACTTTTCAATCATCTCGTAATCAAGAAGTGAAATGTTTTGCATATATATATATATATATATATATATATATAGGTTAGCCTATACTTTAGGGTGCCCCCTTGATTCTCGCCAAATTGTGGCCGTGGTTGATCGCCAAGCTGGGCAAAGCCCGATCGTATTCTGATTGCAATAGAACAATTGGTCGTTCTGTGCCAAGAAAAATTGCTAATAAAATCGATAGCCAAACAAAAGTGTCAAGTTTGCCAAAGGGGCACCCTTAAATATGGTTTTTCCATTATATATATATATATATATATATAATGCTTTTCTTACTTTTTCTTTCACTGTCTTTAAAATTATATGTAGATTAATCCCTTAAATTACTTAAGTTTTACTATGTGTGACTGGAACTGCATCTGCTAATTTCTTTTATGGATTGACATTATATTCAAAAGGTTTACAGTATTTGAAAAGTAACAAGGCTAACATGCTCTCAAAAATTTATGTGTACATCAACCAGTGGCATACAATAACTCACAATTAGAGCCGGCCTTCTTTATAAGCGGGCTTTTCTGCCAGAAAACATTTGGAATCCTAACTATTTTGTAAGAAAAATTACAAATGTTAATATATCAATAAGGGATGTTTATTGAAAGCATGATTTTGTTTCTGCTAATACATTAAGTATTCAAAATTGTATGTTTTGCAATTGCTTTATCTATGTTTAATATAACAAATGCATTTTTAAATATTCTTCACAAATGTTTGAATGACAAATATTTGGTGGTGTAAAGAATTACTTAAAGATTTGACTGAAGCTAAAATCTAAATAAAGAATAAATTGTAAAAGAAAGGTTTCAACACAGTTAATGTATTTATACAAACAGCTCTTTACAGTTATTATTTAGTTTGTACCCCCGCAATTTCCTTCGTTATTTATATTCCATTCAATCTCGAATCTCGTTCAAACCCAATTTTCTGGATATTTTTTGTAGTTTTATGAAAAAAAATGAAATTTTCATCTAAATTTTTGCTCTACACTACAAACTTTTTTTGAGAATATTTCTATTTCCTGTTTTAAGACTTTTATATCAGTGATTTTATCAGTTTAAGATTTTTATATCAATTTCAAATGAATAGCTATGTTTTATATACTTTTAAATCCATCTTCTATTTGTACACTTTACGGTATTAATAAAACAACCTCAAAATTCCTTGAAAGGTTTTTCTATAACTTCATTTTCAATTTTATATCATCCTTCTTTTTCAAACTCGTTTTCCCCTGAAATTTTCTGAAGTATTTAAATTAAATTCTATAATATGTTTGCTTCGGTTAAAAATGCATTAAGAGTTTGGGATTTTAGTTTTAATTTTGTTGACTAAATTAAATTCCGTGTCAAATACAATTGCTTATTTGTGAAATAGTTAATTTATTTCGTTAAGTTTGGGTATTATTATAAGCCATTTTGGGTAATATTTAGGATTAAATTAATGGCATTTCTTAAATTGAATCCAATAGGCTTTAATTTCAGATAAAGTTATATATAATTATTCTAGTCATACATTGATGAATTATTCTAGAATATTGCGAATTTTTTCAAACTGCATACATTACATTAATTGAAGCTATTTTGGTGATTACCCAACAAGTATGTGTGTGTGTTGTATAATGGCTTAAAAAAAATTTTTTTTCTAAGCCATTATACAACTTTTTTCTATTCTTTTTTCTGGTAGGGCTTAATGAGTGATTGGACTCATCACCTACAATAAGGCCTTAAACTGTTACTCATTTTAGCGTTACCCGGTTGGCACCTGTGGACCAAGTCAAGGAGGTACGAGAAGTATTGCCCATGTCACACCACCACAAACCCGTTTGTAGGCAACACCCTCTAGAACACTGTATTCTAGACGGTGTTGTTGTAGGGCAGTCCACATTCATCTATCATCTCAGAAGAAGAAAGGACAAAGATACAAAGAGAGAGAAAGGAAAAGTCCATGCCCAAACGGGATTCGAACGCAGGACCAACATCTCAGGAGTCAGAAACGCTAACCACTCAACCATTGGCCGGCTGGTTTAATAGTAATGCTTACATGCTTTTGTAGAATATCCCATCGTTTTGTTGATGCAGGAAATAAGCAAAACAAACGTTGCAATTTTGCCAAAAACAATTTACAGTATATTCTACAGAAAGCATTATCACAAATTTATAAATGAAGAAAAATGATAAGCTAGGCACACATAAATTCCATGATGGCTTAGAACAATTATAATAGATGGTACTCCTTTATATTACCTTTTCAGCTTGCTACAGTTGTGCATACCTGACCTTCAATAGGTGATTCTACTATAGGTTGCAGCTTTAAAATCGTTTTTAATTTTATTAAGTACTTCATTTCCTAATGCAGAAATAATTTGTTCCTGTTATCCGTATATAAAGTGAACACACTTCAATTTTTTTTAAGGTTTTACATTGTTTATGTGATTAATCAGTAGAATTTACTTACTGAGTAATTCGATAAAAAATTTTAAAAAAATCATTAGAGTTTCCGTTGATTTTATGGGCTAAATTGAAAACCGAATGGTTTGAACATTTGCCTTTTAACTCGAGTGTTCAAATCCCACGTCAAACGTATATGTTTTTAATGGTTTCTAATACATTTTAAACTGAAACTCCCGATCTAATTGATCTTCGTATGCAAAAAGTACTATTGAGTAACAAACTTCAAATCTTCAAATTTTCGCCACACCAAAGAAGGATATAAAGCATAATTAAATTATTATTTATTTTTATCAACATGATGGTCTTATGTCAGGTATTCAACCTGCTGTCTTCCAAATAAAGTAAGGGACATTATTTTCCATCAGGCAGGCAACCATGGCCTTCCCTATAACTTTTGAAAACATTATGCCGTACAAGCGAACACATACAAAACAAGAAAGCGCATATGAAACATTCGAGTCAATAAATGGGAAACCGGGGTTTTTTTTTTTTTCTTTTAATCAGTAATCAAAAAATAATAGAAAGCATAGAATTAAAAACTGTTATTTAAATTAAATCAACAATCCTATAATCACACATACACACAGTTTTAAATGTAATTTTTATTTATTTATTTATTTTTGAATATCAATTCTTCAGAAATAAGAAATATTTTTATTTGAAAAAATGAAATAAATTGAAAGTATGTGAATTACAAAAACAGTGTTTGTTTCAAAATTATTGAATTTATTTAATAATGCATGTAAATGTATTTGAGATTTGCATTGGTTAACCATATAATTTTTTAGATGAAAATAGTGAATATGCTCCCTTCCTTGAAAGTTGTCAAAGCTGTTTATAATTTTATTTAAAAATAAGTTTTTATAATATGCTATTCCTCTTACGTTTGGTGTTTTACGTATTTAATAAAGTTGAAACAGAAATCTCACATAAAAGCTGATATACATTTTATATATGAAAACGAGTCAAAAGAGAGAATGAAATTAGAAACATTTCATCTCGGAAATGAATTGCATAATATTCGATATACAAAAATGTCTATCTAAATAGACAGCATAATACATGTCTCAATTTAAATTGTCATAGATAGGTTAGTGCTGGTATTAAATGGAACAAACTTTCCCTAACAATTAACTGATTTATAGTAAGGAGTTTAAATAAATAGGATTAGAAAAAGAAATCTGATGCACATATTTTTATTGACATGAATTCTTAAAAATTATTATGATTAACTGACATAGAAAAGGCTTTATAAAGTATTAGTGAAATTAGAACCATTTTAAATAAAGTGAATCGGTCAAAAGCCCATTAATACTATTAAGTATTAGTAAGATTAGAATATTCATTAAAAATAGTAATCAAAAATTTCCAATTAATAATGCATAGCAATGAAATAGTTCTCAATAAAATGTAGATTATTTAAATAAAAAGGAAGACAAAAGTCAAATAACCCATAACCTAATAAGCTCATAACCTAAATTCATCATTTAAAACAGTGCAGATGTTTATAGACATGAAATGAGGGGAAACATTTATCATTATCTATTTTAGAACATAAACTTAAGAACTAAATATTAAGAAGATTTAATTTACTATTATTAGATAGAGATGTAATGGATGAGTTAATAACGTGGAAAATATTCCCAGCATTTTATTTTAATACACCTGGTTAAAATAAACCTATGATAAGTATATATTAAATAATCTAAAGAAACAAAGATTTTTAAATTCCTATGGAATTAATTAATTTACTTCCTTTTTATATAGCTGTAACATTCCATTATAATTATAAAATCCTGTATTTTATTATTAGATATATTTTAATTTCATTCAGAAACTTAAGTTCTATTACTTTTAGATTTCATTAAGATTTTATTAAATAGAAAATAATTTTTTCATATTAGACAAAACAAGGATTTTTTTTTTTTTTTTTTTTTTTTTTTTTTTGATATTTCTAATTTGTCAGGATTTTCATTGGCTATTTATAAACGATTAAATGAATTCAAACAAAATTAAGATTAGAATAAAATGAATGAAATTAAAGTTCCTCTTAATATTCTAGAAATTCAAAATCATATAAAAATACGTATATAAGTACACGGAATTTATCAGAAATATCAAATGAAAACAGAGAAGTCAAATGTCGAAAAACTAGCAATATCTCTAAAAGAAATATACTAGAAAGAAGATTTATTAATTGCTACTCTAATATGGGACTGTTACATACGAGAAGATTCTTTAGTCCAAATTGTTTTTAAAACATACATTTTTACAAGACTTCTTATTCCAATGTATTTTCCTTTTTGTATTTTTAGCGTTTTTTTTTTTTTTTTTTTTTTTTTTTTTTTTTTTTTTTTAAATTATTTTATTTATAAGCAATACCAACATAAATTATTTACTCATGGTTAAATCTTAAAATTTATCAATATTTTCTCATATATCGATTTTTGGTACTAAATTTGATAGTCATTTTTGTTTGTAGAGAAAATAAATTTACAAATAATTTAAAACTTCCATTATAGATACTTTTTATGGCAAACTCATTGTCCTTTTAATTGAATTTTCAAATACTCTTGGTACTTGTGTCGTCAGAAAAACATAGAGCTGCCTACTATTCGTCCTAAATTTGACAAGAATTTCTACTTATAGAGAAAATAACTTCACAACTGAATTTAACCTTTCATATGAAACACTTTTTTATATTTTGGACGCACCTATTTACGAAATGTAAAACGCCCACTTAAAATCCACTCAGTGCTTGTGTTAGCAAAACACATTTCTGCCATTCATTTTTCCAAAAGTATATGTATTTTTATATTATTATTTTCATTAAAGTAAAATTAGCTACGTAATGAATCTTGTATGTAATTCACATAAAATCTTCAAAGATAAAATTCATTATTCTATCAAAAGACTTAAAATAATTTTCTATACCCTCTTTAACAAATTTTGTCATCATAATCATGAAAAAAGCTACATTTAAATATTATACTTATTTAATATATTTAAATGCTGAAAAAATGCTCTATAGTCATATTAATATATTACTTGGCCAAAAGTATTCAGACACCAGTGATACAGACTTGAAGAACCTTAAAGCATCTATTAACATTAGTTAGGCCTTTTACTTTGATGACAGCATGCACATATTTGAGGACACTTTATTCGAGCTAATGATAGGTATTCATAGAAATTTACCTGCAAGAGTCCTAAGGAGAGCATTGGCAGGTAAGATGTTCACAATTTGACTACCTATTATCTTCTTTTTAATTCATCCCAAAAATATTCTATAATGTTCAGGTAGAGACTCTGAGAAAACCAATCCAGTTTATGAACATCCATCTCATCAAAACATAAAAGATAGAAATATGAGTGTCTTTCATCAGATTCATTCAGATTTCTGTCTTTCGGTGCTCAGAAGATGTTTCACCTTTCTTTTTTCATAAGTTTTTTGGTTCTCTTCTTATTTGTGGTTTTGAAGACTTGTGGACTCTAGGACTTTGTCTAACCTGCGGCTACATTATGAAGAATAGGACAACAGCAACAAAACAGAGCTATATGTGTAAATGGAACATTATTTTTCTGAAAGTGAAATAGGTTTCTTTGAAAATATTCTCATAAAATTGGGCGAA
Organism: Latrodectus geometricus; assembly: GCA_026290005.1. NCBI lineage: Eukaryota > Metazoa > Arthropoda > Arachnida > Araneae > Theridiidae > Latrodectus > Latrodectus geometricus. The sequence continues at coordinate 17,826 of JAPDSC010115382.1, forward strand.
CAGCATTATCCGAATGTATACATTCATCTCAAAATTTGTTTCCAGTTTCCAGTCACAGTAACAAAAGGATTTAGGCCTAATCTTGGTAAAACAGCACCAGCAAATCTTGCAATTGTCACAAAGCAGTCACTTAAAAGCACTCACTGGGTATCCATCAAACCGAAACACGTCCACCGAATAACCAGAAAGTAAGCAAGATTCATCAATTCAACGAATAGTTTTTACATATCTACAATCCAAAGATGGTGAGCTGTATGTTCCTTTAAAAGCGACGTTTCACATTCTGGAGAGTGATGATGGGCTTGTGAGATCATTACTCATTAATGACCAATAAAAAGTTGACAAGCTTATGCAATCAATCAAAATAATATCAGTAAAGCTTTTATATATAATAACCATAGTTTAATAAATCAATAAATGAATTTAATAATTAGTGAAGTTCTCTACAAGAACTATAACTATTACTTAATTTCAACTATTCTTTGCAAATATAATAATTTATATTGACCCATTTTTTGCATTATTTGTATAAAAAATTGAGAATTATTGTAAATTTTATATCTTCATACGTTCTACCTGTTGCCAGAAAGCGCAAAGTTGCATTCAATCGGGCATGAGATCTTAAGGAAAGCATGTATCCCTCTTTATAATTAAAAGTGTTATCTTATCCAATAAACTTTCTACAACTCTTCATTCACACCCACATCCTAACATAATTAAAGAAATTCTCGTCTTCTGAGTGTATTTCTTTAATCAAATTAAGATTTGAAAGAGATTTATGCTACAGCAACTAATTTTTTGCAAATTTCTATTTCTTATTGTTTATATCATTTTTAGGATTATCACAAGCCAGAGAAAAAATCAGCTATATTTTTCTATACTTATATACTCATATTAAAATTAATCATAATATTTTTAAAAACAAATATTTCTGTTGTATAAGGATGAAGTAAAATATAGGTGAAAATGTGCTTTAGGTTCCCTTCGTGGTGCGTTTACAAAATCGCCGATGCCGTGGCGAAAATTCTACCGCTATTTCAAAGTGAAACTTAATTAACGACCAATTAAAAGAATAAAACAAAAGAAAATAAATTAATGAGCATATGCAAAAAAGTGCTTCAAATTCGCGAGTTGGCAAAGTAAGGGATCTAAAGCGCAATTTAACCAAAATATATAATAAAATAACAATTTTTAGTGACAGAAATCAACAAAAAATTAATAAATGAGGGAACCAATAAATACTAAAGAGACTTATAAGTATGCCAAGTCATAAAAAAAACTGAATAATTCTTGTAATTTATTAAACTTTTGTCGATTTTTGTTTTTAATTTGTGAAGCATACATTTTAAGCCAAAACTAATAAATGTTAAAAAAGAAAAAATAGCATTCTTGAAAACAGCTTCCACTTTTAGCTGTGTTTCCCCGATTCCAGAATCATGTTCCAGAATGTGTGTATTTAAGTATTTTCTACCTCTTTGACAAATCCAAATGCAAAATCATATG
>JAPDSC010115382.1:19338-104797 GCA_026290005.1 Latrodectus geometricus
TCTTATAGTGTCAGATATTATCTTGAATCTCACTAATCCGAAATCATATGGCGACAAGATCAAGAAAAAAGAAAAAACATTGTTTTGATTTAATTCTAAAATCCATTTCTTCTTATTTTCCTCTAAAAAGTAATTGATATGTAGCAAATAAAAAAGAATTTTATAAAAATTATTTTTCATTGTTATTCATCCTCTGTTATTAGTTTTCACATAATATATTTTGACTCCAAGTTCCATATTCGAATCAGGTTATTCTGTTTTTAGATTTGGTGAGCTTTTATTTGATGGCGTCAATATGATTGGAATGCTATATATAAGTATCTATTTTTGACAAGAATTGAGAAAGCGAGAAAGAATAATTTTGATTTAATTTTTTGGTGTTTTTCAACGAATTGGTGACTACATTCGATGTTTCACAATGAATTTAAAAAAAACGATAAAACCAAAAAGTACAGAATAATAATAAAAGAGAAAATAATGAACAGTATAATCTGAAACATTATTCTTAAATTGCTTTGGAAAGTTTGGTAAAATTGGGAACTGTTGCCCAGTGCTCATAAGTACTCAGCTATGATGAAAATATTCAGTTTGCTGAAATAAAATAATATAGAGAAGTATGATACATTTTATAAGTTTTCCTGGTAAAACTATACTTTAGGGTGCCCCCTTGGCAAAAATGGTGATTTTTGTTTGGCTATCGTTATTATTGGTGATTATTGTTGGCACAGAACAAACAATTGCTCTGTTGCAATCAAAATATGATTGGGTTTTGCCCAGCTTGACGATAAATCGCGATTATAACTTGGCGAGAATCAAAGGTGCACCCTAAAGTATAGTCTAACCGTTTTCTTAATGTAAATAGTATTTAAAAAATGTAATCGTTTACACCAAATAAAAAATTTATTTTTGTTACCCTACATTTTTAATATTTTATAATTTGTGGCTATTTTAATTAAAAATATGAATAAATATTGAACATTTTTCATACAATAATAAAAAGTATGAATTTTATCAAATACTTATCCTTTTCTTAATGAGTTTGAAGTTGTTTGAATTCTATTTATAAAATGGCAATTAAAATTTAAATACAATTCAATCAAGTTAATTCATATTTTCTAGGAGGAATCTGTGGTATGTCCTTGTTGTTATTATTAACATTTGAAGAGTACATGCATGCCATAGGTTTATTTTCCACATCAATAGTAACTGTTCCCTCTGAAGAGGAAGAAATCAAAGATGCAGCAAACTGTTCATCTTTGCCATACGTGTTGACCATACCAATATTTTCTGTCATGGAACGATATGGCTGTGAGCCACGTATAGTGCTCCTTTCATCCAAGCTATTTGCTATTACAGATGGCTGTGAAAATTGCTCAGACAAAACTTTTTTAGTCTTTGTGTGTGGAATTAGCGAACATTGGCTTGATTGTAGTTCTGGATCTTGCTCGTATGACAACAAATTAACTTCTTTTTCATTTACCATTGACTTCATACAAAGGAATCGCCGGTCTGAAACCTCGCCGAAAGAAATTCTCGAATCTTGTTTGGGAAATGCATGTCCTTGTGTTACTGACTCAGTTTGCAATGTAGCGGGTTGAAATGAAAAGGAAGTCGTTTGAGTGGATTCATTATTAAAAATACTTGGAAACTTTTCGATACTGATTCTATTGCCACGTAAATGGATAATACTTTCCATCAAAGATATATCTTTAGTTCGTCTCTTATTAAAACAACCATTGAAGCACTGTTGGCTCCACTTAAAGCAATTCATAGCATGAAAATTAAAATTTTAACTGAATTTTTCTAAAAAGTTTAATACAACTAACTGAAATAATATATTTTTCTTAAGCTGTTTTCTTTTTGAAATATAGCTAAAAATTGTTTAAATCTTTGTTTGGAATCACGTGAGAATACGAACAAACTATTGTTGCCAACTTATAATGCAATTGTAAATAATTCCCTTCAATTTAACTGAACACGTGGTCTGCAACTTAAATTACTAATCGAAAATATTTTGTGCTCACGAGAGAAGAAACTTTTTTCTCGTCTGTATAATTTAAGCAGAATTTCGCTTATAAGTATGAATTTTTGATCTTGATTTGAACCTCAATTTACCTTATTGACGGCAACAATTGCAATAGACGACATTAGTTGTGACGTCATATCCAGCAACTGTTTCCAAATATTTGCTGTTAAGCGCCATTTATCATTGAAACTGCCATAGACTTCGGTGATAGATTTTTAAATTGTTATTTTTGAAATTGATATTCATTATTTAAGGATAACGTGTTTGCTAAAACTTTTAACCTTTTGTTTGCTTAACTTTTGATTCTCGCCAAATTGTAGTCACAGTTAATCACCAAGCTGGGCAAAATCCAATCGTATTCTGGTTGCAATAGAACAATTTATTGTTCTGTTCCAACAAAAATCACCAATAAAATCGATAGCCAGACAAAAATCTCCAAGTTTGTCAAGAAGGCACTCTTAAATATAATATTAAACAAATGTTTATATTGTATTTGTTTGGAAACAGTTGTGGATATGACGTCACACTAATGTCGTCAATTATACTTTTCCTATATTTTTTGTCTAGATTTTCATGTAGCTCACTGTAGTGGACTATTTTCTCTTCTCTATTTTAATATTACATTACTTCATATGAAATTTTATTCATTTGTGTTAAATTTGTAATTAATGTCTGTATTCATCCTTAATTTTATTAGAAGATCTTTCAAAAAATAAGATAGTCTGTTAGCAAAATGCGAAAAAAGTGATGAAATGCACATTCATTACACAAAATTAGCTCAGAATTTAAAATGTATTATATATAGACGGATCATAAATTAATATCATAGTAAAGAAGTCGTTAAGATATTATTTTTTTAAGAATCACTATTGTATTATACACAGATCCAATAATATGAATTTGGCGTATAAAACAAATGCTAAATTTGGGGGATGCTATGTTAAGTTTAACCTAGCACTGAGTGTAAAAACAATATTTTAATTTATCCATTCAAATAAATTTAAAGCCATTAAGTGCTTTAGGAAAATAAAAAGATGAGTGTAATTTTGTAATAAATGTAGTTGGAAACATTTCTCTGTTAAAACTATAAACTATATTATACATTAACAAAAGCTAAGTTGATAGATTAAAATAATCTCTGAAGATTGTTCCCACATTAATTTTTATTATTTTCCATTGACATTTATTCCAGATAGAATAATAAAAAGTGAATCTTTTTTTTATTTCTCTGTGCTGTTTTCTGTGTAGAAATAAATATATGTAAGTTTAGACTAGAAAAAGTTTTTGAAAACGTTATTTCAAAGAAAACAACATCTATTCAATTTTTAATTTTTATTGCCTTTCTGATTTTTTTTTCTTACTACAATCTTTCTTATATAAGTATTAAATACTACTAAAATTACTTCGGCAGAAAGCAAAACTAAATAATAATTTTTGAACAAATACATTATAATGAAAATAACTACTAATCTTTTAAGAAATTGGAAAGAGCTCGGATCCTTAAACATTTGTACACGGAATAGTAATTCCTTTAGCAAGGATAACACTTATACACTTGGACATTAAGTCAAATAGGGATTGTATGGTATTTATAGGTATATCAGCCTGTGCGGCATCTACACAATGTCATATTTAATCATTTGTAATAACAGGCTTATGGTAACTATTCACAGTCCCTCGAACACAGTTCACCTGTTTAATCAGAAAGTGATCTGGGGTCAACCTAACATTTTCTATGTCAAAAAGGTAAATAAATTACCTATCACATGCGATTTTTGCATTATCCTGCTGAAACGTGTGTTTCTTTGGATTCAAATATATAGATGCACCAGTTTTAATACAACAAAAACGCAAAGACCACTGTTCAAAGTACTGTTGAATGCGTTGTTGAATGCGTACCGGAAGTAAATTTCCGGTACCAATGCAACCGAACATAGATAGATCCGACAATCATAATTGACGACATTAGTGTGACGTCATTTCCACAACTGTTTCCAAACAAATACAATGTAAACATTTGTTTAATATTGTATTTAAGAGTGCCTTCTTGACAAACTTGGAGATTTTTGTTTGGCTATCGATTTTATTGGTGATTTTTGTTGGCACAGAACAATAAATTGTTCTGTTGCAACCAGAATACGATTGGAAATAAGTCCAGCTTGGTGATTACCTGTGACTACAATTTGGCGAGAATCAAAGGTTAAGCAAACAAAAGGTTAAAAGTTTTAACAAACACGTTATCCTTAAATAATGAATATCAATTTCAAAAATAACAATTTGAAAATCTATCACCTAAGTCTATGGCAGTTTCAATGATAAATGACGCTTAACAGCAAATGTTTGGAAACAATATGACGTCACGACTAATGTCGTCTTTAGTATAAAAAGAATGAAGATTCGTCTGAAAACAGATATCACATCTTTCTTATGTCCAGATTCATTACTGATGACATCATTGAAAATAGTACCATAATACTTCTGATGTAGTGTCAAGCGTATCCGAAATCATGTTTGATGAGCTGACAATCAATATTTCTGCAAATATCGTCACATATTGTTCGTGTGAATGTTACCATTTCCTAACTCAGGACTCGTGTCATAATTTTACGATCCACTATAACCACGTGGGTGCATTCTACATAACTATCCTGAACGCTATCATTTCAATACTTTGAAGAGCCACGAGATTTCGAATAACGAGAAAAGTAATACTGCGAAATGATAAACTGCAATATCATTAGGCTACAATTCAATCCACTAAAATTAGAAACGTTGGTAATTATTTTTTCTCCTTGCACAACTTTTTACAAAGCAACAAAATTTAAATGCAGCTTGTGTATGAGAAACTTCCTGTATAAGTAGTTCGTATAAACACGTAGTAGATTTTCTGTTATTTACGAATATTGCATGAATGCATTCAACAGATAGTTATTTGCATATAACAGCACCTTTCTTCTATCTTGTAAATTTCACACGTCACTTTCTTTAGAAGCAATTTTAGTGAACTCAGTATAAAAGTTAAAAGCAAATTTTCTTTGGGGCTAAAAAATTTGAGTTATTTTCATTCTTATTTATACTGTCAACACACACATAAACTTGAACAATGGTTTTTATCTGAAGTTTATTGTTCTTAACTCAAGCTAAGATATTGTAAGAAATGTTCTTTTAAGTTAATCTTTTATGCAATCAGTACCGTTTCACATGAATTGCCATAACACAATGGAATACTTGGAGCACATTCAATGGAATAAATATACAATAAAATAAGTTTTTCAGATGTTAAATATTTAAAAAGGAATCCACTAGACCAATAATTCTGTCAAGATTTAAATAAACTTTTGTTAGGTGGTCATACAAAACTCCCTATAATTCCTCTTACATCTATAGTGATGTTTTCTTAACTGAAACTTCGAATAAAATCGTTGCACATTTTTCTGTTGATTTAAATTATCTCAGAAATATAAATATGCACTTGTAAAATTAGCGTCTTAAAAGGAGTAATAATTAAGATTTTTTTATTTTATTTATTTTTTTATTTTATTTATTTATTTATTTATTTATTTTTTATTTTTTATTTTTTTTTTTTTTTTTACATTTTTTTCTAAATAAAAGTCATGATTTCTAACTTTCTTACTGTCATAAATTCAAGGGAAAATTATAATGCTATTACTGAAAAATATTCTATTACTATAAGAAGGGAAGGAAATCCGTTTTGATAAGTCGAAGTAATAGTCTCTATTTATGGATAGATTATAAACAAAAACTTTTTAAGTGCTTATCAGTTTCCATATTTTTGTAAATATGTTGTTGGTAAAAACAATTGACATTTTTTAAAAACCATAGGTACAAAAGGATCATAAGCTCAAACAGAGATTGTCATAACGGATGTCAAAAACTTGCAAGCTTTTACGACATCGAATACTTGAGAGCCATTGAAGGGCATTTCAGCATTTACCACGTAAATTATCTTACAGGAAGACTCGGTATTTCCGTGTCGTAAAGGAGAAATCCAGAAAACTCCCAAGAATCTACCCGACAGACGTGTATGCAGAGGACAGAAGCTCAATATCCATCTTCCGTTGTTCAACAATGGTTAGGATCAAATCTGGTATTTTCTTTCTCATTACTTATGGTTGCTGCCTCAAAATTTTTAAACGGTATAATTTGCCTTGTATTAACAATACACAGCATTGTTATGTATGAAAATATGAACTTGTGTCTTAGTGTACTTTATTAACAGTTTAAACTATAAATCCGCCAATTCTGCTGAAGTTATTATTCAACAGCATATAAGCAGATTTCAAAAAGTTAATCATCTCTCTTAATTAGTCAAACAAACAATAATAGTGAATACTGTCTCTCGTTTATTTGATGCAACTAAAATATTATAAATAAAAATGCAAAATATATTAAAACTAATTCGCTTATATCTTAGGATTAAAATTAAGTTACGGTTATCTCCCCGGTTCCCTGTTCCGAATGCTGTAAAACAGTCGGCAACAAAATCACCAGCGGGTTCCGAAAATTAATATTCTTAGTTGTATATTTACCAGCGGATAATAAAATAACACCTCAATTACCTTGCACGGAATTTTTTTTTATGACTACGAGGCCGTTTTGAATTCATTGTTTCTTGATTATTAGTGTTGATTTGTTAATTTTTTACTACCGTTTCTTTATTACTTCTCATAGATTTCATTATCTCTGAATTGACATCAAAAGGTCTGTGGTAAATTTATTACAAAAAAGAGAAATTTTTAGGAATAAAAATCAATATCTTATTTTTGTTTGGTGATTTGATGAAACAGTAACTAAATTTCTTAAATGTAGTTTTAATGGTAATTTGCTTATGAGAATATACGCACATTTATGCAAAAATTTATTTCTATAGATTTCATTATCATTAAGGTCTTAATGGCGAATGGTTTTCAAATATACTTGATGTCTTTTTCAAAAATATTCTTAAATAATTGTTTCATTCATAAATCAATTATATTCTCATAAAATCATAGATGAAATTTTTTTCTTAAAAGAATTACATACTTTAAGTTGCAATTAAGTATTAGCTTACTTTAACTCAATGTATGGAAATCATACAAGAAAAAAAAATTGGAATTGAAATTCTTGGATAGATTTTGCAAACTCATCATCCAAATTAGTAAAAATTACAATTCATGTTAGTGAACGGATATCGTGGATTCCTTATACACATAAGTAAAATGATGCGTTTTGAAAAATATTTAGATGCTTTTTTCCAGGGACGCAAATTAGACAGACGCAGTAATTCACTTCGTATTTTTTAAAGCTGTAAATTACCAAAATCAATTTTTGTTAAATTAACAAAAAGTTAAAATAATTTAATTTGTGACAGCATTTATTTCTGTAGTACTCTAATAATAACTATTATGGACATTATAATATAATGATTCTATTTTCATTATAGGTAAAAGCTTCTCAGAAATGCGGCAGCTCTTTTTCAAAATCACTTAGAATACAGCATTTACGAATTACAATTGATTATTTTCATTGATTAGAACTCTTACCTATATTCTTACTTTTTCTAATAACGATTTCAGATGTTAATTATGAACTTCAGCCAGCTTTGAAAAATATGAATCCAACAAACAAAGTAAAATTCTTTTAATCAATAACTAACAAAGAACATACTTCTTAGAAGAAAAGCTGGGGAAATTACTAAAAATATACATTAAAAAAAAAAAAAAAAAAAGAAACTGATAGTTGCACTTTTATAGAGTAACAAAAATACTTAATTCAAACTCAATTTCTCTCACTTTAAAAATCTCTACAATAAATAAGATATTAAGACTGGTAAAATTATTACTTTTTAAATTTATAATACAGAATTTTTATATTCAAGTCTCTAAAAAGTAGATTTGTTTTAAAATACCATGTAGAAATTTGCTGAAGAAATGAAATGAAAATAAACACAATAATGCGAATTCAAGATGGACCAGCCTCTCCATTGGATAGGAATGTAATTTTGAATAAATATTTCTAAAAATCAGTTAACTCTCATAAATCAGTTTCTTCACTTGAACACGATTCAAAGAATATAATCAATCGTTATGCGTTTTAGTAAAATAAAATTATCTGCTATAATCACGCGAAAATATATTCAAATAACTGTAATATATGTTGTAAAGGAAATTCCATATTGGCTTCAAAATATTTATTATTATTAAAATGTGCGTAAAATTTCTTAATTTATAAATTAGAAAAAGTATTTCAAATTAATTTAAAAATCAGACATATTCGCAAAATTGAATAAGCATTCATTATCATACACATTATTTGTCTGAAATGCAAAAGTCTTTTCATGACTGAAAGTTTTGGGTTCATTTCTAACCAGCACTGAAAAATGGGAAATAGATGCTATGTTTCTGCTCAGCAAGCACACACAGCTAGGTAAATGCTTGAGAATTTTCCACACACGCGCGTTTCCTCTTTTTCAACACTATAATACACAGCTTACAACCAATTAAAAGTTTAAGAAGGTTATATTGTGCTGTAGATATTAAAAACTTTACGATAACCTTCCCCTTTTTGGTTGCTCACAACATAATGTCAAAAGAAAAAAACACCTTAATATAAAATGTAATGTTTTCTATATTCATCAACTTTATTTTGAAAAAGCAATAAATTTTATCAAATATAAAACATTCTGATATTAAAGTACAATATTAAGAATTTCAAAATAAATTTTAAAAAAATTCAGTAAACTTTTATATTATTCATACAGTGTAATGATGTACTCTGTATTTTTGTTGTTCAAAACGATTAATAAGCGAATAAAAGCAATATAAGAATATTTATTTATGCTTATGCTTAATATACCTATAAGGTAGTATAAAATGTAATATTTATTCATAAATAATTCTTAAATTTAATAACTTAAGAAATTTTTATAAATAAATCTGACTAATTACTTAATTTAAATAAGACTTGAATTTATAACGTACCCACGTTTTTTCCATGTGGATTTATGAGTTTTAAAAAAATGCAATTCAACATGGAATTTTAAAATTTTTCATTTGCTGTAAGAATACTCAAAAGAAAAATAAAGAACATTAAAACATGGTTATATTTAAAGTTATCGTTTTACCAAGTTATGTAGTAATTTCTATACAAATCAATAATTTTCCAATAAGTCTAATTATTTAATGAAATTTATGTTAAGTTTTTTTCAAAAGATTGCTCGTAGATGTAGCCTTTAAACATTAGCAGATAACATTATTGAATATTGATGAAAAATTGTGGCTTTCCTGCAAAGTTTCTCTAGTATGTCATTTCTCTATCATGAAAGCATTTAAAGATAAAATTATTCCATGCAAAATTTATCCAGATGATTAAATTCCAAAACAGAAAAGGTATTACATATATGAAAAAGGAAAAATGTATTACATATATCGTTAACTTCAATAACTTTTAATTGCCTGTTGGTGCATAATTTATAATGAAAAGAAAAAATTAATTTTTCAAACAATATACACAAACAAGTGATAGTATACCATATTATAATATCTTTATCATTTTTCGAGAACTTCAAAACTAGTTTTTTATTCCAACTGTGCTTCTGGAAAAGCAAGTTCTAAAGATCAAAACTCGTTCGGAACCTTGTACTAAAAAGCTTATGCTCTTTAAATTTTTCTCAATTTTTATAATTCAAATAATATTAAAAAGTATAAAATGAAACAAACATTTCTCATTTGTTTTCCTCTATTATGGGTAGTAAACAATTTCAAATATAATTAACAAATTCACTAAAAAACTAATGCATAAGGGACTAAAAGTTAATGGCATAATGATAACTATTTTAAAGAAGAATAAAAATTTTTAGGACGTTCTTTTTTAATTTATAAATAATAAAATGTTTTATTCCTTTTGGATGAAACCTTTTGTAAATATAATATAAGTAATATAATCTCAAATAACATGTCAATTACACAAAAGAATATCTGTATTAAAGTTTAAAGGCAAAATAAATATCTCTAAGGTTTTTTTACCATTAAAATGAAAATAATTAATTATATTTTTGCTATTGCTAAGTTATATTTTATAATTTTTAATTTTAAGATAAACGAAGCTAATTTTTTCTTTTAAAAATGAAACCAGATGTTTTTAGCGGCTGATTAAAGAAATGATCTGATGATAGCAGGTGCCTCAGAATCATCTGCCTTTTATTATCTCCCTAACACTGTTGATGATTATTCCCAGCTGACAATGAACTTGAGGGTCAAAGACATCCAAGAATAAAATATTTATCTATTATACATCTATGATAATTATGCATCTATTATAATTATAAAGTTGATGATGGGTTTTGAAACCACTTTTTAAAACTATCTCTACTTAAACAAATCGTATTAGTATATAATTATATTTTTAATATTACAAAATATTTTTAAAGTTGTTTTTAATTGTTTTGGTAATAATGAATATTTTATGAGTTTCAAACCAGTTCTTGTTCTTTATTCTTTACCAATTTTTCTAAACTGAAGAAGCAAATAATATTTATATTTGAAAACATTTACGGCATTGAAATTTGAAATTACATTTAAAAAGTTATTTTTAATCCTTTCATTGATATTGTGGAATTTTCAATTTAAAAATACAAAGTTATTCAACTGATATTGTTTGATATTTCTTATAATTCATACAGAGAAAAAATAATATAGATTTAGAAAAGAAGATGTATAAAATATTTTTAAACTAACAAAATTAAAAAATTTTAATGGTCTTTTTTGAGAAAATAACTTGAAATAATAGTTTAAAATTTCGCAGTCGCACTTGTATTTGGATTCCTTGTTGTTTTGTATAATAGTTCACTTTCAAAGTTAGTATCATCTTGTCCGCTTATGCAACATTTTAAGTTTTTTGGATTTTATCGATGACAGCAAATGATTTACTGTTCATAAAAAGCAACTAAAACTAAAACTCTATAAAAAGCAACCAGAAAGCAATAATCTATTCAAGAAACTGCAACAACTTTCGGTGGTTAATCCATCTACGATTTCATGTCAAAATCTATTGGTGGTTATGTTATGCTTAAAAATACACAAAAATAGTAACAAAAATAAAGCAATAATTTTAAAAATAGTAACAATATTGTTTTTGTGTGTTAAAAATTGGTAACCGACTACTCATTAGTTTTTTTTTTTTTTTTTTTTGACTGAGTAAAATTTAGAAAATAATTATCAAAACATTTAGCGTACATATCAAAATATTTTAAATAAAATATATAAAACTTATAATATTTTTTATAAAACATTGAAAATATATATATATTTAGAAAACTTTCTAAATATATATTTTTTCTAACTATGTAATATTTTGCATCCAAATTTTTGCTTTTTGTTTTTTTCATTTGTTTTTTTCCAACGTTCAAAAAACATTTTACTTCCTATTCTGAAATTAAGTATAAATTTATGTAGTACTGGAATATCCACCCAAGAATAAATAAAAATAAAGCCATGCAGCTCTTTGAGTTACTTGAAGCTATAAATGGTTCCATAATTAAAGTATTTCCAAGGATAGTTGCAATATTAGTTTATGTGGTTTATTCTTAAATAGCATGCAAAATTTGTACTTTAATATATGGAATTTTTTTTAGGAGTTCACAATTTATTAGAAAATTTTAATAATAATAAGGTATTGTAAAAAATCAACAAAAAACTAGATTTAAAAACAGCCATGCAAAAATGTAAAAAAAAAAAAAATCATTTATTCTTTAATTTTAACAAATTTTTATTAAATAATTCCCAAAAATGAATAAGTTAAAAACTTTTTTTTTTTTTTTTTTTTTGCCAATTCCTACCAAGTTTAAGGAATTCTTTGAGAGATCTTGCGCGCGCGCGCGTGTGTGTGTGTTATATTGTGCATGTATGCTTTGCTACAAAACTCATCGATTTTTCCAGTTATTTGAGAAAATGTTATAATTATTAGTTATCTGCTCCTGTTCATGAATCCAATAACAATATTAGATAAATTTCTGAAATATTTTCAGCTTTGTCTAAAAAAGCATTAATTCTTAATTCAAGTGCTTGGTAAAATCATCGGTTTTTAAGTATTGAAAAAACACTTTAAATTAAAACAGCAATTTATATTTTTTTCTTATATTAATTGTTCTAAATTAGGTGTCTCTTATACATTTGAAACCATTATAAATGTATCTTCATTTTTTTAATTTGATTATATCTTATTAATACCCACCTATTAATTAAAGGTAAAAGCATATATCTTATGGTAATGAACACTATTTTTTTTTTCGAAATGATTGAAGATATGAAGTAATCAATAGACTTATGCTAGTAAATTCTTAGTATGCTAGTAACTAGATATAACTGAACTGATTTGGCATATTAAATAAACGTCCTTTAATTTCAAATGTAAATAAGTTATTGTTTAATCAACATCCACTGCTAGACATTAATATCTAACACCATGTATGATAAAAATATTATAATAAGTGAAATATGCAATGAAACACCACCTATGTTAAGTGATAAAATAAACTATACTAAAATTTGGTATTTCAAAGTTTTTTTTTTTTTTTTTTAAATTATAAATCGTTATTATTTATTGCAAAGAGTAGATTTTAAATTAAAAAAAAATCCTTTCTTAAATTAAGTTCTCTGTGTCTGTCTATTGTAAATACTCCAAGTTAAAAGATATATACAAAATACAGTATTAAAAAAACCTATGTCAACATGTGTTTAAAGAATATTGTCGTTAAAATACATAATTTAGAAAATAAGCGGAAACAAGGATGATGAGAATTAAATTATAAATTCGGAATAAAAAAAATAATAAAAATTTTAGAGTGACACGATTCCATTTGAAGTCGAAATAATAATTTCCAATTTTTTCCCTTAATGTGTACATCAAGTAATTAAAAGCGAAGTTCGTGTCATAAAATCAGCTTTAGAAAAGCATGTGCAATCAATTATCCAAAACTCTTTCAAAAGAAAAAAAAAAGACGCAATTATCGCAAATCAAACAACAGCCGAACGGCGGAATTTAAAGAAAGTAATCACTCGACCTTTCCATCATCATTCGCGCTAATTGTCTCTTTCTTTCGGAATGGGATGTGTCTGGTAGACTGTGGATTTCACTAAGATGGAAATTCATTTGCGCCTCTTCTGACAAAGCCAGCAGGAAACCGGTGACTTGATTAGTGAACCAAGAAGCTTTTAAATCCACGGCCCAGTTGGCCAAGGCAAAAGTAGGGGCCTATGTGCCGAACAATTGTGTCTTTTGTGTAGGCAGTCTTCCGGAACGCTTAGTAATGGGTGGGTGCCTGGGTGAGGACCAACAATAGGTGCCACGCGACCTGGGTCTTGACATTGAATGGATTCATAAATAGTGTCCCGATGGAAGGTGCAAGGCAGGGATATGAAAGAATGGTAAGTAATGCATCCTGCACTGCTGATCCTCCCTTCCAAGAATCAAGAAACCTATAAAAAAATATCGCTATTATTTGAACAGACCATTTATATTTTTTTTGTTTGTGTTTATTCATAGGCAGATGGTTCAGATATTCATAAAAATTTGCACAGTTATATTACACCATTCAATTATTTTATAGATTACTTTCATATATCATAAAAAATTATTCAGTAAATATACTTTCAGGATATGAAGGATTCCTCTCTATATACCAGGGGTGACCAAACTTTTGGGATCCGTGGTCTACTCCACATTTAAAAAATCCAAGGCGGTCTACCAATGGCAGAGCTAAATTAATGTAACGTACATGTTTATATATTTATTTTCGGTAACAAGAAAAAATGGAAAATTATTTAATTTTTCTAAAAAAAACTTAATATTTACAAAATAAAAATTTATTGACGAAAATAATCAAAGTATTCATATATCAAAAATTGACCAACCTATTCACTTTGTTTAGCTGAAATTTGGCACTGTATATCTGCGACAAGTTTATCAGATTGTAGCTGGTACGAGCTTATTGCAATGCGTAAACACTAAATTAAATGTTCCTTTGTTAAACGCAACCGATGTGGTTTTTATGGCGTTCATGATTGAAAAAGCAGATTCGCAAAGATACATCGATCCAAAGCATGATTTCAAATACAAAATTGTAAATATTTGAACACTTTTCCTGAGAAATTAATTTCCAAAAATCAGTATCACTAGATGCTCTGGATTTAAGAAATATATCGCACCTTAATTTAATAATTTCTTCCTCGACCGTGATTGATGTGGTATCTATTAAATGTCCTATTTTTTCAGATACTCCATCAATGTTGACATTTTCATTAAATGGAAATATCATAAACTTTTTTCCAACCTAATTAAGTCAACCAATCTTCTTTCAAATTCCTCAAATAAAACATCTAAGTCATTATTGGGATAGTCACGCGGACTACCTAAAATGTCTTCGCGATCTACCTGTTGACCGGTCTACGTCTTGGTTACCCTTGTTATATACAGTTAATGAATTTCAATATATTCTTCATTTTACAGAAAACAAGTAATGTTGATTGAAACTGTTCAACATAAAAGTTTTCGTTTTAATTAAATCAAAATTTTCATTATTCAAGTTGTAATCCAAAATTCTTATACATAATATCAATAACCTTAAAAAAATTCAAACCTTATTGCATTTTAATAGATCTGCATAAATGAGGAAATTTACAAACTAATAACACACTAAACGGGTATAAAATATGAATGATGCATTATACCCGTGAAACACATGAATAAAAATTGCTTGCTAAATTGAAAAGTTCAATAAGATGAGTCAATCCACTTTAATAAAATTTGCTTGTAAATTTAGATGGCCCTTAAATTTTCAAAAGAAATTAACTTTCATTAAAATATTTTGTATATAGTTCTAACACTACTGTTACTGTAATTGGGTAGAATAAATAAAATAATTTTAGTTGCAGCATATCGAAAAATATATTAATTAATAATGTGTGCAAAAAATATTTCGGAAAAATAAAAATGCTTTATTCATGTTTTTTAACTCTCTCCATTAATTTATCAACACAAATTTCAATTTATTTATAAAAAATTTAAAAATAACTGAAACTGATCACATTTATTTTAAGTACATTACCATAGTTTTAAGTTTTGTATTTTTCTTTTTAATGAGATTGTGATGCGCTTTTTTTAAATATTTTTTTTTTCTCCTACACAGTAAGAAATTTTCATGTTTAACTAAAATCAATTTAAATTTAATTAATTCTTTAATTAGCTTGAATTCTACGAAAATATGATCTATAAAAGTTTTATTTAATTTCTATTATTTGAAGTTGCTTGTTTATTTCTCGCCTGGGATCACTTTTGCACTATACTAATTTAACTTTTAATTTTCTTCAATAATAGAATGATAATGATTTTCATGTTACGGTTTAAGGCAAAGAAAGTTAATAATCATAAATGTAGGCAATAACTGTTACTCTATTTACAATTTAAAGCAGATTTCGAACCACGAAAATCAATCTCGTCCGTAATGGGATTCGAATTCGTGAAATATTAGCCTGAAAGCCAGGATAATAACCACTTCCCCACCTTCACAAGTTATCAATATTCTTTAACAATAGAATTGCATAGAATTTATTTCTTTTTTTATTTTTCTTAATCGAATACTATATTTTTATTTGGGAAGTCATTCAATATATATAGTTTATTTGTATTATTAGAAAAAAAAATAAATATCAATAAATTTGGTGCAGATTGTGTAAGTGAAAAACAAGAAAGATGCAATTATGTTCTATTAGCTTTATGTTAAATACTTCAAGACTTTCTTCAACAAATCAATATGTGACACATATGGCTTAGAAACACTACCATAAAAAAATTAGATTATAATAAATATTCACATTTATAGAGTTGAATTTTCTGACATATATTTAAACTGAGTAACTGAAATATAATAATTAATATCATAGATACTTTAATATCATTGCATGAAGAACGAATTTATGTTTAATCAAATGTTGAAAAGAATAATTGATGAAAATATCTTGATCTACCGAGTTAATTTTAAATATTTATGCATCAAGCTATGTTTTAAGAACAGTAAAGCTATAACAAGCTTTGACATAAATTAATTCTGTTTTTCCTATATCGAAAGCTAATAAATTACGCCTTGGTCTTTTAGATAAAAAAAAAATTGCATATAAACAGAATTTTGTACTGACAAAAGATCTTTCTTTGATGAATGTTCTCTTCATTAAATTTCATAAAAAGTGATTATGTTAATTTAATTTTCTTCAATAATAAAATGATAATGATTTTCACAATACAATTTTAAGGCAAAGCTAAATTAATAATTATAAACGTAGGGTTTTCTGGTCTCCAGGCTTAATAACCCTATTCCATAATCTGAAAGAATTTTTTAATGTATAAAGAAAATAAAAAAGTAATATATTATCGAGTATAATATTATTTAATTCCCTGTATAATTTCTTTCCTATATAAAATTTTGTTAATAATTCTTTTACAAACAATGACATTATTACTTGTCATAACAACAATTTCGGAATTATAGAATAAAATTTTGAGCTTTTACTCTCCAAAATTTTGTAAACTAATTCAGACTTGTAAGAAAAAACAACAGCCCACCATTGTTTCATAGAATGTCTTCTGTTCTGTTGTCAAATAAAGTGAACAAAAGGAAGGATTGGAAATAATTACATTATATTTTCATTGTTCTAAAATTGCTTGGAAAGAACAAAATTACATGAATAAAATTATCATTTTCTCTCTTAAATCCCTACGATTGACGAGATAAGAGAGACTTATTATTTGAAGAGTAAATGAATTGTAAAATTCTAAAAATACAACGGACAACGAAATATTTGTATCCGTCTAAATAAAAATATTAAATATAAAGAAAATTATTTTTTTGAAGGATTTAAATAAAAATATAAAGAGTTTTTCTACTTAATTAGAATTACTTAAATATATTAGATTAAAACAATATTAATTTAAGCACTGAATGTACGATTAATGAAGTGGAAATAAAAAATTATGTTTTAAATTAAAAATTCACATTAACATAACACTAAATAATCAAAATATTAGAAATGGAAGCGAAAAGATTCACCTATTACGCACACATTTCGCCGCACCATTTCACTATTCCAGAAAAGCATCAATATCTGTTTTTTCGATAAAATTCACGACTTTTTCAAACTAATATATTTCCAATTATCACTGTTCTAGAACGAACAGAGACACGTCACTAAAAAAAAAAAAAAAAAAAAAAAAAAAAAAAAAAAAAAAAAAAATCTCCTCTAACATTTAGCTGTATACGATACTATTCTTTGCATATAGTATTTGAAATCGATAAAATATTTCAATTATACTTTGTGTTTTTATATCCTATTGAAACATGCCAGGAAGTAATTTTTAAGCTTCAAAATTCCACATATTTATAAATTAGTACTTCTCAAAAGATTTCATGGGAAACTTTTCTTTTTGTTTCCCTGATTCTATCACAAAACATTGATAAAAATAAAAGTTCTGTGAAACTGATATTAATTCAGATGTAACTTAGATTCAAACACAAAACAAGTAACCTAGCGACGAATCTTCAAATCGCACTTTTATAAAAATTACGATCTTCGGATTGGTTTTATTATTTGGTTTTCTACAATATTGCAAAAAATAAAGACATTATTTTAGCTTATAATGCATACTTATTATTACATCCCTTTATATTTTTAATCAATCCTATTCTTGTTAAAATGATAAAATTTATTCCAATCAAAACTACCTAATTTTTAGTTTTAAATCAAAGAAATTTAATACTATTTCTCGGATTGAATCAAAGAAACTCTTCTCCGAATGCAGAATTTTTATTTACCAAGAATCCAATAATCAATTTATAAATTATTCACGAACATCTCCTCAGACAGGCCACATTTTCAGTAAATAGTTATAACATTAACAGCAATAAATATAATTAAAAAACTTTTTCTAGTTTATTGGAATTAGAAAACTTTGTACATACACTCTGTTCATTAGAAATAATTTTTATATCATGCCGAATATCTCTTCTACAACTAATTTTTAATGTTTTTTCACTTTTAAACTGTATATAAATCAATGAAATTAAGCAAAATTTGGTCCTTATAAAAGAAGCTTTCTATTTTTCTTATGTAACCATATTACAGTTAAGAATTGTGAGCTCGAAATAGGCTCCCTGAAAATCACCTTCGACCTCCATCGCCCCAGATCAGCTGTTTATCGTAACATACGGGTAGAACAGCAACTGCCACCCCCCTAGACCTTTTTTACTAACAGACAAGGAGTTGCAGCAGCTGATCGCTGACGAACACTAAGCAGATGAATTAAAGTGGTGGAGGGGGTCGCCAATAGGAGGGGAAGAGAAAATCAGTGGCAGCACGCCGTCTCGTGACGTCACAATGAAACTTAGTTCCGCAGGCCCGTGGCTCCTAAAATGCATCTGCTGTTCAACATATTCCTTTCCATCAACAATGCACTAACCATCGTGAAGTGCACGAAACATAACATCTGTCACTTTCCGTCTTCAGGAATATCTTGACTGTAAAATACTTGCACAATTGTATCCATTTTACTTCTATCCGATAGATACACATATGGCCTATATATATACATATCATTACCACAGAAAACTTAAATTCGTTCTAAAATGCTTGCTTATTTAATATTACTCATTCAAGAAATAATAATACTAATAGTTTAAGAATCTATATACAATGTCTAAATATTTTAGAACTTCAAAATTTTGGTAATTTTAATGATTTTTTAAGTGGAATTCTGTTTCTTAATACTAGTGATAATTTGAATAAACTCATTTTATTTCATTTTTCAGCAATTATCCTAATAATCATTAGCAAAAGAACTTAAACTCATTCTAATAGGCTTACCTATTCAAATCAAGATTTTTAAGCTATCAAAATATCGTCTTTAATATAAATATTCACTTAAAATAACTAACTATAGATTCTTCTGCCGCCCAACCTGTCTAGTGGTTAGCGTACCTGACTACAGATGGGTGGGACCTGGGTTCGAATCCTGGCTCGGGCATGGATGTACTTTCTCTCTCTCTCTTGTCTTTGTCCTTTCTTTGTGTGTGTGTGTGAATGGTTGCCTACCCCATAAACGGGTACCTATGGCATGTGTGTACTGAGGAAGTCGAACTCCACACCAAATATGGTTCAGTTGGAAAAGTGGAGCAGCGCACCCCATATTGCCAGGCTGGCGCCCACACGACAACAACATAGATTCTTCTATTAAGATTTGACTATGGTATTTCTCAAAAGTGTTGGTACACTTACGAGTTTCAATGAAATGTTGCTTTATTCATTAATAAAAATTAATATTTGAAAAAGCTAGCATTTTCCAATAATATCTGTTGATATCTCTTGGCAAAACTACATAAAATGTTTTATAAACTGGTAAAAAAAAAAAAAAATTTTTTTTTGAAAAATCAATAGTAACGAAAAATTAATAAAGTAACAGAAACGTTATCTCACAAAAATCTTTGCACACTTCAAAGAAATTTGCATGTATTAATAAATATTGTAGAATTTCAGTCCCTTATTATTTTGTAGGATATCCTGCAACATTTACGACAGTTTTCAAATGTTTCTGGACATTGAGTTAATCAGTTTTTTTGTGATATCCATATCAATATTCCTCCATACTTCCATCATTACAATTTTTAGTTCGGTTTTCGTACTAATAGCGTGCCTTCGTACTCTAACCTCTAGTTCTCTCCAAATATGTTCTATCAAGTTTAAATCTGGTGACAGCGGCGGTATTTTCAGATCTTGTGGACAATTATAGTGGCACCAAAGGCGAATGTTGAGGACTGTATTTTTCAGTAATTTTTGTAGAAATCTTTACAGCACTCAAATATGGATTTGTCTCAAATTTTCTAACTATAAATCTCTAATCACGTTGAGTTAACTTTGCTTGGCGACCACTTACCTTATTTTCGATCCGATTTTCGACTTTAAAATGTTTTATCACATACTGCATTGTTCAACGGAGTAAATTTACTAATTTAGCGATATTCTGGATAGATGTTCCCCCTTATGATGGAAAATTTTCAATTTTCGAATGTTTCGTAGTTTCCTTACGAATACGGCCATTTTTAAACATTATATAAAATATAACTGAGTTTAGCAAAAAAATGAAGTCAAACTATTTTTTAAACTTCACCAAAATGAAAATAATTTTACTTAAGGAATTTTACAAAATTGTTTCTGTGTACGATAACTTTTGTGGCTTGTTTTATATATGATTCCTTGCATTTTCAATTTCAGAAAAAAGTCAACAAAAAACAAAAAGTTTTGTTTTATTCAGAATAGTATGGAGAGGATATGGAAGCAATATTGGCTCTAAATTCGAATTCAATTACGGACTACAACACTTTTTCTACAAAATTTTAAAGTGAACGAACACTTTTGAGAGGCATTGTATATAAAAGTTTCAGGAGCAATAGAACTATCAAAATTATGACTAAATTAGAAAAAAGGAAAATCATGTGCGAATATTTTATTATTGTCATTTCTTTCTAATTTTGTAAAACTCTTTAATTTTTTTGAGACATGATGGCATAAAGTCATGTAACATTAGTCATAGATATAAAACTGCAATTTTTATATTAATTGGGAATAAAATTTATTAATTTAAAAATAATTACATAAAATTCAAATAAAATAAAAAGCTTTTTTTGTTTTTAGTAAAATAATGAAGCTTTATAATTTAATTTATTTAAACATTAATTTGGACATTAAGTATGGAAGAATTCTGACTTCCCAATGTACTTTTTGCTTCAAGAAATTTCTATAAAGAATAGTTGAGTTATAATAGTTATATAACATTCCTCATAATGCACATTTGAGTATGCGAAGTAAAGAAAAAATATTTTTCCGAGAACTATCGAATTTTTCCGAATTACTTAAAATGTAAAGGAATTATTAAAAAAAAGTATTTATTTTATTTTTTTCAGCAAAATCTTTATTTTGTTGATGTCTCTTATCTACAAATATTTTTCTTTAATTACAGAAATCTTTTAAATTCAAGTAAAAATAATTAATTATATGTAGATTATCGAATACAGTAGATAATTGTTGTGAGATTAGAAGCTGTCCATCTCAAGTCCCTATTTATGGAAACACGGCATCATACACAGGGTCTGTAAAAGTAAAACAGAAATTTTCAGAATGCAGAATTTATTGGAAGAAATCCTGAATAATATTGTTGTAACATATGGCCGAAGAACATCATCATGTGTCCATTAAAATGAGACGTAAAAAAGATGCTCACCTATATGATTCCAAAGAAAAGTGAATTTGAAGAGATTCCTCTCTTTAACTAGCTTCATGAAAGGGGACTGTCATCTAGAGCAGCTACTGATCATATACTTCTATTTCTGGGAACAGGAAAAACTAGTATATGTTAAAATCAGATATTGTCTTATGGTTTAATGGATAACCGTTTTCTCCATAAACGAGCCTCAATTCAGCCTAACTACTGATTCTTGCATTGGAGGAGAATAAGTAACTAATTTTGTTTCAATGTTCGAGAAATCAATAGTATTGCAACGAAAGTTTTGATGTTCCATGGAAGATTATGTTGGTTTTTGCGTGAACCTCCATATCGGAAAAGGTAGTGATTAGATGTGAAATAAGAATTTCATTATAAAGCACTGTAATCTTTACAAAAGTCCATTGACTCTGACTTCCTTTTAATAATTCGGTCAGTTAGACTATACAACATGTCTAAAATGTTTATTCAAAGACAAGACTAACAATTCTGAGATCCATCACAAGGCATGGAAAATATTGTTGAAGTAGTAAGACCAGTTGTACATTCATACCGATTAATTTTATGTATGAAGCAATTACTCGTGGCAAGCATATTAATAAGATAGAACCATACTCTCTAAAACAATTCAATTGCTTCAAACCCTTCCACTCTAGTGTTACACTTACATGTTTATTCTGTCAAATGAACGTTATTTGCATAACACTTATCAGAGTTCAAAACAAATTTCTGACAAATATATTTAGAAATATATATAACCAATTAAATCATAAAATCCTCCTCTAACTTTAAGCACTAATACTTATTTTAGAGAGAGAGAGTACTTAACTTTAAATACCAATATATATACTGGTATTTAAAGATAAAAGGGAAATGTGTGTGTGTGTGTGTGTGTGTGAAATATATATATATATTTATATATCACACACACATATAAATACACTACTGGTCATTAAAATTGTTACACCAGGAAGAAATGCAGATAACAAAATGATATTTATTGGACAAATATATTATACTAGAAATAACAAGTGATTAAATTTTCAAAAAATTTGGCTGGATAGATCTTGAGAAATCAGTATCCAGAACAACCACCTCTGGCAGTAATAACAGCAGTTATACGCCTATGCATTGAGTCAAACAGAGATTGGATTGCACGTACAGGTACAGATGCCCATGCAGCTTCAACACGATGCCACAGTTCATCAACCGTAGTGACTGGCGTTTGGTGACGAGCCAGTCGCTCGGCAACCATTGACCAGACGTTTTCTATTGGTGAAAGATCTGGAGAACGTGCTGGCCAGGGCAACAGCCGAACATGTTTCGTATCAAGGAAGGTCTGTACAATACCGGCAACATGCGGTCAGGCATTATCCTGCTGAAACGTAGGGTTTTGCAGGGCTCGAATAAAGGGTAGAGCCACGGGTCGTAACACACCAGAAATGTAACGTGCATTGTTCAAAGCACCGTTAATGCGAACAAGAGGTGATCGAGACGTGTATCCAATGGCACCCCATACCATCACGCCCGGTGATGGGCCAGTATGACGATGACGAATGCACGCTGCCAGTGTGCGTTCACCACGATGCCGCCAAACACGGATGCGACCATCATGATGCTGTACACAGAACCTGCAATCATCTGAAAAGATGACGTCTCGCCATTCGTGTGCGCAGGTTCGTCGTTGAACACACCATTGAAGGCTCTCTTGTCTATGACGCAGCGTCAAGGGAAGCTGCAGCCATGGTCTCCGAGCTGAGAGTCCATGCTGCTGCAAACGTCGTCGAACTGTTCGTGCAGACACTTGTTGTCTTCCAAACGACCCCGTTTCTTGACTCACGGCTCGTGACGTGGTTGCACGACCCATTACGGTCATGCGGATAATATGCCTGTCTTCTCGGCTGCTAGTGATAGGTGGCCGTTGAGATCCCGCATGGCGTTCCGTATTAGCGTCCTGAACCCATCCATATTCTGCTAACAGTCATTGGATCTCGACCGACGCGATCAGCAATACTGTGATAAGATAAACTGCAATCACGGTACGCTTTAATTCGACCGTTATCAAGTCAGAAACGTGCTGGTACGCATTTCTCCTTCTTACACGAGGCATCACAACAATTTTTCACCAGGCAACAACGTTCAAATGCAATTTGTGCATGAGGAACCGGCTGATCAATTTCCTCATTTAAACACAATGTAGGTGTCGCTACTGGCGCCTGCTTTGTCTGAATGCGCTGAAAAGCTAATCATTTGCATATCACAGCACCTTCTTCCTTTCGTATAAATTTCACGTCTGTAGCATGTCGCCTTCTTGGTGTAGCAATTTTAATGGCCAGTAGTGTATATATATATTTCCCACATATTTATTAAATGTTAAGACATCTCATTGAAGTAATTATGTAATAAAATTTAACTTAGTTATTATTTTACTGGATTTTGATCTTACAAAATCTAGTAAAATAATAATTAATCTGAAAATATTCTCCATGCACTTGTTTTAAATTTCAAATATTTCCATTAAAATTTCACTCAAATGTTTTTGAAAATTATTTAGATTATGCATTATATTTAATCACTAAGTTTATTTTTCATTTTATCAAATGGTAGAGACACATCCTTTGAAACAATAAACTTAATTTACCCAAAACCTAAAGATATTGCTATATTGCATGAGGTAATTTAAAAGAAAAAAAGTAACTCAGCAATTATACACAATCATAGAAAATAGTTGCTCTATGAAAAATATTGATTACTAATTATATTATTCTTTGGTATTAAACACTACGTCCTGGCTGTCAAAAGTTTTGATTTTTTTTATTTATTTATTTATTTATTTTTTATAATCATAAAAATATAATATATACAAACAGAGCAGGAAATCTTCATTTCTTAATATTCCTCTCGTAATTTCCCTGAAAATAACTATTTCCTCATAATTTCAGAACAAATTAAAAAATTTATATCATTGTTTAAGTAAAAAAAGTCTACCCAATGAGCCATTTCTAGTTAACATGCAAGATAATTTTCTCGGAAGAACATGTGTGTATTTATGCATGTACGTGTGTGTATATATATCCTCAAATATTTCTTACTTGTAATGTTACAGTATTTAAGTACTGTTCTTTTTGTTAACATCATTAATTACATACATATATACCCAAAATGCAACACTAAGGACCAGAGATAACGCAACTAAATTTATTTGGCACGTAACACGTTATACATAGATCAAATCGAAATTATGTCCTTGCATAAAGTATGGATACTTGCAAAATCAGTAGTCATATTCACAATTGTTGAATAAAACCGCAACCCCACGCCTTGACATAGAATCAAAGCCACTGTTATGTATCTCTTGTGGTATAAGTCCCTGTGGTTTTCACATATTGCAACGGTGTAGCAACGGGTGTTACATGCTGGATCAGTTATTACGCAAACATAAACCACTCTTTTTCGATTGGCGATAAATCGGAAAAAGGAAGCAATTCAATCAAATCAAGGATATGTAAAGAACTCTTGAACAATGCGTGCCACGTGTGGTCGTGCATTATCCTGTAGAAATATGATTGATGGCAAGCACTGAAGATATGGAAGAATCACGGGTTCCAAGACCAGAGGTGTTGCGCTGGATGTTCAATGCTTCCTAGAGGTATGCAAGTGCAAAATACAATCATACCAAACTATGATACGGAGTGCAGGACCAATAAAGTGATGTATAACGCAATAATTCTGCATATTCTCTCCATGTATCGACTCGAAACCGATCACTGTGGTATTGCACTCAGAAGAGATTCGTCAGGAAAGACAATGTTGTGGCATTCCATTATCCATATCTGTGGTTTATCACACCGTTGATTTGTGCAACCCAACACCAATGTAATCCGCGGTGACATAGTCGGTTAGGGAGTCTTTCTCCTTATTGATAGGTAGTAAGCTCGAAATCCAACTAAACAGAAGATTCTTCTTGATTTCTAAAGACGATTGGACACGTTAAATAAATCGTGGTAGCAATGTCCTCCTCTGGGGGGGGGGGCAGGTCAAGTATTATGGGTCTTCCGCTTGATCTCTGGTTCTAAATTACGAAGACTTCCACTCAGCTGCTTCCACTAATTGCCCAGGCCCAACCATGTACAGACAAGTATGCTGGTGAAACATCTCATTGCAACAAATGCAAGTATAGTTCACATGATTTTCGTGCTTCCTTCAGAGTGTGGTATTTTGAGTGGCCAGTATTGTGTTTGTGTGCGTATATGCAATAAATGTAGAGCACGTAATAAAAACAACACTCTATTTATTCTATGAAGATTTTATTTTTACCATCGAGTTATTTTATAAGTTATTTTACCATCGAAATTAATGTGAGCAACAGTTCATAATTTAAAAAATTTACATTCCTTTTAAATGAAGTAGAGAGAGTTGATTCACTTTATAAAATGACAAAAAGAAAAAAAAAGTATTAAAGTATTAAGGTTAGTTAAACAGGATTTGAAAATTTTAGAATTTTTTTCTTTTTTTAATTGCAAATTTTTAAAATTAAAGAAAAAAATCGAGAAATAGAAAATAAAGAAAAATTTGAAAAATCATTTCTTTAAAATGTAACTGGAAAAGGAACATTATTTTATAGAAAAATGTAAGCCTATTGGAGAAAACTTAACATGAAATATTAAGTGTATCTGGATAGTGATAAATTTTTCTGATAATATATTTTGTACATTATTACATACTATATATATATATAACATTATACAAAATACTGGAGATCATCCAGCTTAGATTTGTAAGATACTCTCAACACAAAGTTTTAACTGAATTTTCATCAAGCCAAGTAAGATTGGAAAAAATTAATTTTTTTTTATAAAAAATATTTCAGTGTGACACAAAATGAAATAAAAAAAGAATCCCATAAACGCAGTCATCGGGAACAGAATACTGCCATGTTAAGGCCCTATTAATTTCTTAAAATACTTTCTAAAATCTGACTAAATATGTACGTATCAAACAATCAAAATGATATTCCGTGCGTCTTGGTCTTCATGACTGTAAAACGTGTTTTTAAAACATATAATCAAATTAAGTTAATAACCATTTAATCAAATTTGAATTCTGACTGACTTATAAAGTCCCTGCTTAATAGAAGATCCATCGTGTTCACTAAAGGTGGGTAAAGCACGTTAAATAGGTCATGGTCGCAATGTCCTCAAAGTAATATGATACATCTGAGGGTAGCAGGTCAAGTATTAGTAACTGGTAGAGATAAGAGATCAAGTACTACTAAGTTCCACTAACTGGTAGAGCCAACTCTGGCCTTGGTACAAGAAAGTATGCTGGAACAACAACTGGCTTATGCGTTCGAAATTAACAATTTTGTATTTTTAAGCCGATCCAAGTTTTTAATGTACATGTGCTACAACAACCATAAAAATTTAGTCTTCGCATTTCTCTCCTTGTGACACCTGAATACGTCTACCTATGAAAACTTCTCCCAAAAAGGAAATGTATATGTGGATTTCTAAAACCTTAGACCGTCTATTGTGGAAAGTCAATGTACCTAATTTATTCGGCCTGGCACGCTTTTAGTTCTAGCACTGCACTCTGGGAAATGAAAGGATGTGTTTGATCACAGCTACTGCGGAACAAAGGGAGATAGCCATCGCAAGTTTTCTGTTATGTTCAACTGTCCGGGTGGGGGTTTGCTGCATTTCCTACCATAAAACACTTGAATATGGATTGTCTATGAAAATTCTTTTAAAAAATCCATACATGATAGATAATTATAAGTCTTCGATCATTAAATAGTTCATCACAAGATTTCAAACTACCGGATTAATTAATAAGGTTTATTAAACACACATTTTATCTTGATATTTCTAATAAAATTTTCATTAGTATTTTGAATCTCTAACTCAATTGTTGGTTTGATTTGTTAGTCACATATTACAAACGAGAATAAATTCTATCAAAATTAATGGTTGTAATTTAATAATGAAATACATTGTCTACTTTGAAAAAATGTTTTTCAAGAAATTTTCCCATAGTTTCATATACGAATTCGAATTTTTTTTTGGTACAAGA
Source organism: Latrodectus geometricus (assembly GCA_026290005.1). Classification (NCBI taxonomy): domain Eukaryota; kingdom Metazoa; phylum Arthropoda; class Arachnida; order Araneae; family Theridiidae; genus Latrodectus; species Latrodectus geometricus. Next base: position 46,754 of record JAPDSC010115382.1, read on the forward strand.
GTAATCATTGCAATTATACCTTCTTTTAGTTAAAATTATCAGTTTAGTTGTTTCTTATTGCTTGGTTGCACCAATAATATTAGTTGCTCTTTTAGTTCAAACTAACAAATATCAATAATTTTTTGATAAGGATAAAAGAAACTTTAAATATCATATTAATATACATTTTTTAAAACAATATCAAAAGATAAAAAAAAGAGTATTTTTAACTTGATATTGAATTTTAATTTCTGACCTTTTTCCACTGAATCAAAATTATGAAAACATTGAATAAAACACACCATAAACTCTAATGAGATTATTTTTATCATTTATTTTTAATACATATCCTTTAGAAGGCACTTTTATCCAATTATATAAAAGTTGTCGCTATATTGTACAATAGTCACTACAAAATAGTCAAAACAAAATTTGAGAGAAGAAAAAAAAAAGGCTTTCAAATAAAGTATGCCTAAATTTATACTAAGAATTTTAAATTCTTAATTAATTAAGAAATTAGAAATTAATAATTTAACGTTTTGAAGAATTTTGTACTTTATTCGCGCTAATCATTAATGAGGCTTCATTACATTAAATATTTATGAATGCAATGAAAAGGTAAAATACAATATTAATTCAAATTGATTATTCATGCACAAATCATTTCAGCAACTAGACTCCACAAAATCTTAAGAACTGGTTCTACAAAACCATCTGAATTTTCTATTGATTAATCATCCGCAATTTCTGGGTAAGAAATATAATAGAAATAGTAACGTTCTTTAAATATAAGTTAAATCGAAAATCAAAAAATTTAAAAATGAAAAGATCAATTATGAAAATAAAGAATAAGGAAAATGAAATTTTCTTTTTATTTTCCCTTGTTTTTCTTAATTTCTAAATCTTCGAACTTCTTTAAATCTCCAAAATTTCCTTGGATTCAGAGAAATCAATTTCAATATAATTTCTACAGTAAGATGAATATAAAATTTGATTTTAATAACATTTAAAAAATCTAAATATATACATATCCGTAAATGAAGATTTAATAATTTTTATGTATAAGTTTTAGAGAATTTTTTAGACATGCTTTATAAAAACGAAATAGACAATTCTAAAGAATGGGACTAGAGTTAATTTACGTAGTCAAAATTTATTATAATTATGAAACTTTGTTGTAGTAAAACTGCATTATTTTTCTTGTAAATTAATGTAGAGTAAAATCTTAACAATTTTGGCTTTAAATTTAGACACTTATAAGATCAAAGCTGATTGCTTGTGTAAAATTTTGAAAAAGCATTTTTCTTATAATGCATATTTGTACTTTAAAATTAAAATGTTTTTCAAAATAAAATTTTTCACGCACGCACATTTCAAAAACCAAAAAACTCTTTTAAAAAATTTTAAAATATGAAAAAATTGCTTTCAATATTCTAATCTAAATATATACGAATGTCATCAATAGTTCGTGAAAAATCGTTTTAAAGAAATTGGGGAACGTGACATGAAATCAGTATCAAGAGTTCGCACTTAAGTAATTCGAAATCGGGAATACCTGTAATTAAATAATAATCAAGACTCGGGCGGTGTGTCTCTTAGCATCCGGTTTTTCATTCCCTCAAACAAGAAAGAAAACAGAAGAATCATCTGCTGCAATGTCATCCACGCGGCAGATGAACTTCTAGTCCTGGGGTTCCGAGCAAGTGGCGGATGAAGGGGACACTTACCCCCTTCAGCTGTTCCGACACAGATGCTTCCGATAAAGCGGTAAAATTTGGCTGTTTCTCCAATTGCTTTTTAAAGGTGCTTCCGCCCACGAAAAAAGGTAAAGAGGCGGCATTTCCCCCCTTTTCCACTCAAAAAAAAGTAATTCTACAAATGATAGAAATATTTTTTTTTCAACCACAAATTTTACACCCCATTCAGCAATTTTTGACGCAAGTTGAGAGGAACTTTTTTGAAAGAATTTCACGTCATAACTGAATGCTTTCATTTCAATATTGGTATAACACGATGGTTAATCTTATGTATTAATTCGCAATTTTATTACAATTAAATTTATTATTTTTTTACATCTCCCCCCCCCCAATCAAACAAGTTAAGAAAATATACAGATTATGTGAATATATAAATATATGTAAAATTTAAAATTTCTTGTAAATGCACGTAGTTGACATGTACTCCATTTCTATAATTGTATACTTAAAAATGTAAAAAGGGGGTACAAGGGGGAATTTTCTTCAAAACTATTTTATAATATATTTGCGCAAATAGTGCCAAACTTTTTCAATGCAAAAGAAAAAACATATACATGTATCAACATAAACAAAATTTAGATGCTTCTGGAAAATTATCGAATATGATGTTAATACATAAGAACACATCGGAAAAGATACAATTTATAATAAAAATATTTCATTATTCATAAATATTAAAAGATGCATTAAATTATAAAATACTGGCTGATGTCGATCGAGAGTAAAAACAAAGTAGTAAAATAAATTTTTAGCCCTGACATAAATTGTGCAATGATTCGAGGTTCTAACCACTTAGGAGGAGTTAAATGCAGAATATCATGTGGGAAAGTTATGTATAACAAGAAAGAAAAATAACACAGGTTTATCAATTGTAATACAATCTAATGTCAGTACAACGAATAAACGTATATATATGTATGTGCGCGCGCTTACTGAGATTTTTTTTTTCATGATTTATACAATATGCATTAATAAATGTAAATTAACAGACGTAATTTTTATAAAATTAAAAATTGAGGGCTGTTAAGAATTTGCAATTTAAAAAATAAAAAAAATTTAAGAAAAAAAACGCAACTGAGCTATATTTTTTTAAATTAAAACAATCATCATAAAATATCAGCTACTACCATAGTGTCGTTATTGCTACTTATGAATTTCGGAGAAACCAAGTCCACCCATCAGGGACTGGGCGAATGAAGTCAGAAAGAAGGTCATCCGTTTTTGAATAGAGCATCCTCATACGAAGATGGAAGTACGACTTTGGCTCATAGATGGTAGCACCATCAGCATTTTCCAATTTAGAGATTGAAGCCAGAGAAAACTCACAGACTGGCTCCGACCACCCCCAGAAGTATGAATTTGGAATGGGAACATGGAGTTGTTGTTGGGTTGGGTTTTATGGCGCAAGGTCCAAGATTGGACAAACTGCGCCAAAACTATAATGGGAACATGGAGGTCACTGCGACCCGACATATTTTACGTGTCCCAATCGCCACTAGTGACACGATGGATCTTCGGCTAAGCCAGCATTCGAACTCACTATCTTCCGGTTACGAGAACGGCGCCCTAACCGACCAAACCACAGTACTGCAAATAATCTGTCATTATAAAACATAATAAATACAGAATGCTAGATATTATTAAAAAGTATTCAAATATAAGATCGCGGGGAATTACAAAGCAGGAGATCGAAGATAAATTCTGAGAAGATCTTCAAATATAGGATATCACTCCCTAGGAATTAAATCATAAATTATAACATTAAAACAAAATTTTTTTTCACTATAAACTATTGGAAAAAATTATGGGTAAATATTTTCTTGTAGTGCATAGTATCAGAAATGCCTCATAACAACCCTAGATTTTTAAGTTGATAATAAAACCATATTGAGTAGTCTTAATGGATTGTAAGACTATACTATGATTTCAAAAAAGTCGTTACGTCGAAGTTATCACTAGTTACTTCGATGTAACGTATGTCTAAGTTATGCACAAAGAGTTATTAACATAGTGTTTAGAAAAAAAAAAAATATTGCTGCATTATTCGGAAACAATATATTCCATTAATGTAATGAAAAAAAATTATAAATGTCTTCTTTCAATTTCGATTGTTCATTCAATCATATTTAAAAATAAATATCTAAATTTCCAATATATATATATATATATATATATATATTGGAAATTTAAACTCTCTCCATGTATATGACATACAATATATATATATTGTATGTCATATACATAATTCTCCTACCGAAACAAAATTCCATGAATAAGAAAATTTAAGGCAAACACTTTTCGATAATAAAGTATTAATTATATATTTAATTTTGTAATAAATTGAAACATTTCTCACAGACACAGCCTTTTCTAATGGATCAACGAGTTTTATTTAACTCGTTGATTTAAGTATTTACAAATAATGTATGTGTACATATAATTAGTGATTAATTGACTAATTCCTTATTTTAAGAATTTGCTTTCATTTAAATTGAATAATCCATCAATAATATAATCCATCAATATGAAGCAATTTTATACAATTTCCCAATTATTTACGAATAAAAGATAAAAATTTAAGCAATCTTATTTAGTCAAAAATTAAATACTCTTCAAACCAAAAATAAAAATAACTAATACATTTATAAGAAATTAAAAATGTGCGCACATACATATAAGTATATACACTTTTATTTCATCCTCAATCATGACAAAAAAAATCTTCGTATCTTTCTTAAGTTCATCAAGTCAGCCCTTCGGAAGTAAACTTACAGGAAGAAGGGATGGGGGAGATTTTTTTTTTTTTTTTTTTTTTTTTTAACAAGATTGAAAGACGAAAACCGAGCAACATGCCGAAAGATGGAAAAGAAGGAACATCTGCCTACATCAGTTTTACGGACCAGCGGAAATCCATCCCCATCTTCCTCTACAGACACGATGCTGGTCTTCTGCACAACCCCCTTCCCCCTAATCTTGAAAAAGGCAGACTCTATTCATAATAACACCAGGCCACGCGCCGTATGTTTGCAATCATTCAAGCAGGACGCGTGGCCTGCGAGGCAGATGGCACGCGCCACATGTCACTGGTGAATAGCAGGAGGCAGGCCTTTACGCGTGGCTCTCGCTTATAAATACGGAACGGATGACTCGCCAGTCATAACCATTTTCCTACTCGATTCGAGGGAAACGCTTTCTCTCTCCTTGGATTACACGTTTGGTTTTCATTTTAAGTGAGATTTAAGATCACTTCGGCGCAATGGGACAGAAAGGCAGTTGCATTCAAGGTCAGCCTGTAAGTACTCATCTATTTTTGTTTTGATTATAGGTTTATGAAAATTAAAAATCATTTTAATCAGATAAAGGATTTTTTATATTAATCAATAATCATCCAATCGATTAGATAAATAAAAGATTTTAAAAATAAAGGTGTCATTTAAAGATTATTTAAGATACATAAAGTGAGACTATTTTATGCATATAGGAAATTTAAATTATTTATGAATATAGGAAGTAAAAATTTAAATTTTGAAAACAATTTTCGATTTGAGCCAATAATTAATAGAATGCTAGACATTTATACAAAAAATTCAAATATTTCTATAAATATGAAGTAATATAGCTTTATTTTAACTTTAATAAATCTAATATATAATATTTTAACTTTAATTATATCTTAATAGATTCAATACGAGGAAAAAAACTATTAATGATGCATTGCTAAAATTTATAAAAATATTTTTAATAAATTATTAATCTCATAAATTTTTCTTTCTTTTATGTACAGGATTGGCCAGGACCATATCAAAAACCCTCATCTAAAAAAGACGAAATTGATTTTCTTGACCATATCCGCAAACTTACAGCTAGCAATCCAAATTCCAACGACTTGCAGGATTTTGAGAACTTTCTTAAAAACAAAATCAACCCAACCTGCCCACAACATGGTTCAAAATCATTGTCAGAGAGAAGTTCCAAGCAATCGACATCTTCAAGAAGTTCAACACTTTCAAATCATAGTAAACTAGAAGAACTTTTCCACAAAGAGAGTGTATGCAAAGATATAAATTTTAATCAAAGCCAGGTCGACACAAAGTCGGCGAATGTGAAGCCCATTATTGTTAACAAGAGTTCTTGTCTAGTTCATGGTACACCAAAAACAGAAACTCAGACTCAAAGGAGACCGTGCAAGCTACATGGTGACCAAAGAGCTGGTCAATTAAATCTAAAAGTCACCGATAAAGACATTAAAAAAATATCCATTGAAAAGCAACAATATCCTCCATCTTATAAATATCCACCTCAAATAAATTTGAAACAAGATCATTTAGAATATTCAAATGAGGATTCAACAGCCAGTACTTTCTCTTGCCCAGAATTCATATCTAACCTAATGTTACCTTCAGAAGAGATGGAAAAAGTAGATATTTTGGCATCAGTTGGAGTTCAATCTGCTAAAGGTAATTTCTCTCCCTCATATTTAATTATGTAAATAGAGAATATATATATTTTTAATGATCAATAATAATGGTAAATATGCATTTTATTGATAATAACAATGGTAAATATAAACATTATGCTTGTCTTGGGTAAACATAAAAGAAATTCCGAAAGTATATATATATATATTGTTGCCATAAATTTGATAATTAAAAAAAAATTTCAGTTCAAAGAAAATAAAATTCATAAAATAGTAATACAATGGAGCAAGGGTCATAATTAAATACTACTGATATTTTAAGTTTATGATTATGTTGCTTACACTAGAATACTTAGAAGTATTCAATAACTGTTTTACAGGAAAAGAAAAATCTTATAGAATTACTTATTTACAATATTTTTTCCTTCACAGAAACTATACAAAGATTAGAAGATCGAGCTGAAAGTATTGTGGAAACATTTGGAGTTGTTCTGAAACATTTAGAGCATGGAGACTGGTCAACATTTTGCATCAGTACAAGTAGATTATGTGAGGACATACAGAAAGTAATGAAGGATTATAAATTGAATTCAGATGTTCAAGATGCTGAATCAATTAAGGTAAATATTAATTCTTATAATAACTGAAGCTTTAGCATTTAGTTTGTTTTCTATTTCAATCAATGCTTACTAATGAACAAAATATTTTAAACAATACATTACAAAATAATTTTCTTTTTCAGATAAAAAATTGTATAACAGATGCTCTCAATCATCTTACCACTCATATTTTAAGGTAAATATTTATATTAATATAAATTGTTATATAAAATGATTGATTTTAATCCTACGGTGCAATTTTAGCATGAGCACATAATAATTTTCTTTCTTCTATTATAGCTTGAATCAGGCTTCATCTTCAGAAGATAAGCATAAAGTGTTATTACCCTCTTTTAAAATTACTGGTGAAGTTCTTCATGAAATGATGGAATTCCTGATAACCAAAGAAATTAAAGTAAGAAGGAAATTCTTGTTTTCTTAATGCACTTAACTTAATGAAAATTAATAACTTAAATATAAATTGTTTAAAAATATTTAAGTCAAATTCAAGCAATAAACTATTAAGATATAAAATATTTAACTACAAAATTACTTATTCTTTAAATTTTAATAATATAACAAATATTTGCTATTTCACTTTTTAGCAAATGATGGAATTTAAACGCATTCTAATTAAATTATTTATTTTTAGGTTTTAGTAGATTGTTTACAACCAGAAGGAAACAGTTCTTCAATCAGAATGGCAGTATGTGCTCTTGCTGAAATGTGTTTATCAGGAGGTTTAATGAGCAAACTTATAGTTCAGGTAAATTTAATATTTTGAAATATGTTCAATAAATGTTATTTTTACTCAAATTAAAAGTCATAAGAAAAAAATTAAAAAGATAAAAAAAAATGAAATATTGTGATAAAAAAAATAGTAAACTAGTGTAGAATCGTTTGAGTTTTTGAATATTACTTCTTTACATAAAATTAGGAAAGAAATAATGATTGCTTTAATATTCCTTTTTCATCTTTCAGGCTGGAGCTATTCAACCATTATTGAACATCTGCAAGGTTCGCAAATGTAAATATTTGCGCCCACTTGCATTACGAACACTAACTGTGATTTGCTCTTCCCGTACTTCATTGGAAGAATTTGAGAAAGTAAGCCAAAATTTACTTGTTTTAATACCTAACCTCTAAAAAAAACATGATTTATATTAAAATATATTAAAGCATTTAAATAATGATAAATTTATAATACAAATTTTATACAAGCTTTATAAATATATATCAAGTTTCAATCATTGCATAAATTTCTTTTTTAATGAAAAATAAAAACTGTCTGCTTACTGTAACCTAAGAAACTTTAATTTTATTACATGTTTTAAATAGTAGGATAATAAAAAATTTGCATAAATTCAATTTCAAAAGTAATTTTTAACATACTGTCTATTTTATGTAATTTCATTTCTTTTTCAATTGCTATATTAATTTATTATTTTAGGTTTCAGGAATGAGCATTGTACAAAACATATTATCTGAGGAATCTGAAGAAAAAGTCTTATGTGAAGCAGTTGGCCTTTTTGCCCAGTTATTGAAACAATGGACAGAAGGAAAGTGCATGTTAGAAAACAAAATTGGCAGTGAACTGGAGCAACTAGTTCATAACTTAATTGGTAAGTTTTCAGAACATCTATATTTAAGTTTACAATTTCTTGGAAATAGGTTTTAGTAAGAGCATACACACTGTAATGTAGCCAATAATAAATTGTGCAATATCAGAAAATTATTAGATACATAGAATTTTCTCAGGAAAAACATTTTAAATTTCAACTTTAAAATATCAATTGATTTTTTTCAATTAAAAATCAAAATAAAACATTTAGAAAGTGTAAAAATTTCAAAATTAATATTTACACAATTACTTCAAAATTACTAAATAAAGTTAGTTTTAATTATTAAATGCACCTTTGTTAAAATTTTATTTTTCTTTTAGGAACTTGTAAAAAAGCTCTTTCGCCAGAAATGTTTCTTCTATCAGCTGCTTGTCTAGTTACACTTTCCCCATGTAGTGCTTCAGCAAGAGACTGGCTTCAGATTCATGCACATGAAATGAGGCTATTAGCTAGTAGCAGTAAACAAGAGAGTTATGTCTAATAGAATTGAAACCTACTTCAAGTCATTTCAGTCTTTCAGGTGTAATAACTAGTCAAATCAGAAGATTATGAACTGTTTTGTGATAATTATTTGTTAATACTACAACTGAAAACTTTATTATCATCTTCGGATATGCAAATTTTCATTAAGTTTTTGTATCATTTCATAAAATAACTTGTGAGATTCAACAAAAGAATATTTGTATTGGATGAGTAACAGCAATAGTCGTTTACAAAATTTGATATTGTTATTAGAATTGCAATACTTTTGATACATTTTACAACAGAAAAAATAATACTAGTCTTGTTTTTATTATTTCTTTGCATGTATTGTCTTGCAATTTAGTAAATATTAAATATTTTAATATGTATTTTATTGTTTAAATTAGTGTTAATTTTTTTGTATTCAGCTAGCTTTACCAAAGTAACAAAATGTAAGCTTCTGTATATTTGCTTGCATTAAAATATGTAGAGCACAGCACTAAAAACTGTACATAAAATGTTATATTTTTATATGTCTATAATAAAATTTAAATTATTATAAAGATTGATTTTATTTACCTTAAATAATATACATAACAATGTAAGATTAATTATTTCACTGTTTTTATATTTGCTCCACATTATTTCATCACTTGGCCTTTTATTAAAAAAGAAACAAGATAAAGAGAAATAAAATTTTATTTGATTAAAATAAAAATATCTATTTGTGAAACAAGTATGAAAAAGAATTTACACTAACAAAATGAACACACATCTTAGATAATTTTTTTTTCCTATAATATCTGATTGTAAAACATATGTTAGTGTATAAATTATTATTTTCAAAATTATTAAAAGGAGAGAAAAAAACTTAATCTCACCTGGCAGTATTATTTATAGCAAATTTATTAAAAAAATAAACTAAAGTTTCAACACTATGATGTAAGACAACATATAATGTAACCTGGCAAAATACATTCAAAATGAACTAATCTTAAGAATTTAAAAAAAAAAAAAAAAAAAAAAAAAGTTAACAAAATATTAAATAAATTCTTTTATTGTCATTTTATAATTGAATACTAAATTAATATTCAATAGTAAAATCATAATCAAAGAATTTGTTATTAAATGTTGAAAATTAGATCTCTATGTGAGAATTCTAAGATTATCTCTAAATTAGAGAATCAAATGCATCAGATTTCAAATCTACTGTATCAAAATTATATCACTTAAAAAACCATTTATATTTATAAATAATAAATTTTCAACATTTTTAAACTTATCTTTAGTTAAATTGGAAAACTCTTCATTTGTACACATATATATAACTAGTAATATAAATAAATATTTATATTTTCATGCAACAGCTTGTTGCTTTTATAATAAAATTTACTAAAATAATGTAACAGAAAAAACTTATTAATCATGCTTCATTGTAATATTTTATTGGAAATTAAAAAAAAAGAAAAAACCCTGTCGAAAGCTGAACAAATATAAGCAATACAGGGATATGATCATAACTTAATGATCATTTAATTCAAAAGCACCAAACTGCACTTAGGGTGACTTACTAAGCAAGAAAGTACACCTTAGAAAAAATGCTATCTATAACTAAAGTCATACGAAATATTAACTTCATAAATATGAATTATTTTCTTAAAGAGATCAATTTGTTTAAAAGATATTTCTTAGAAAAATATAAAGTTTATCTAAAATTTACAGCATACACATTTCTTATGCCATACCAAAGTGAAAGGTGTACAACTCTTGCTAAAGTAACTATAAATTAAAAGTAGGAAAATGGAGGATAAGTGATTTTCATTGCTAATAGCCAAAATATGAAGGCCATAGTAGAATCACAGAATTCATAGACAAAGAGAACATTTTCAGAAATGCAAAGGAGTCTAAGATTTTGATAGCTTCTGATCACAAGTGACATTCTTTTTAATTACTGCAGTTAAATGCTCTATCTTAACTCTTGTCATGCTGCCTCATTTGTAAATCCATTTTGAGAGACATTTTCTAATAATGTTAATCTTTCTTTGAGCATTTCTAAATTTTCACAATTCACAGAAAATCTTTGAATATGAGTTAGTAAATTTTCACATGAGATTTCTGGGGAAACTATTGCTGACAGAGGCAACAAACATAGACAGTCAACTATATTTTGAATAATTCTCGCCCTAGAAAAGAAAAATTTGCATTACATTACAATTATAGTTGATTTTGCATATACAAACAATCTGAAATGTCAATAAATATTTATAAAGCAAATAAATGCTTATGAAAAATTTAATAAATCACTATATTTCTAGCATTGTTCACTTTAATGTTCACTGTTCCAAGTAAGAGTTTGTCATTTTCTTATGCCATTGAAAATAATAATAAAATATTTCTTACAAGAAAAATATAAATCAATCACTACCCTATATAACAAAAAACTAATTGTGGTATAAAATAAGATTTTTAAATTATTTTACAAAATACAAGCATTTATAGTTAAAATGCTACAAAAAAAAAAAAAAAAAAAAAAAAAACTCATTCTTACTGAAAATTTTTTTTCATTGTCATTATTTTCTGAATCATTTAATTATATGACAACTCATAAAATTATACCCATGTCTACATTTGAAAAGTCATAATGAAAGTTTTAAGCAACACTATTTCTTTGCAGAAGCTTCTGAATGAGAAGTTGATCACTTTAGTCAGCAGGTAAGTGTTCTTGGGTTTTCTTCAATTGGTGGTTTCTTTAATAAAGCCTGCAGGCCAAAATGACCAAGATATCATTTTTTTTGCAAGATCATTATAAATATAGATGTGTAGAGTCACTAGAATGTCAATTTCATAAGGTGATCCCAGGCCATGATTATTCCTTACATAAATAGTTTACAATGTTTGAACTTGAAACTTTTAATAACTGACGCATGTGCCAAGACAGAAGTTAAATTAAGTGGGAGAAAATCCAGATGAATTGCTTAAAATATGAATTTTAACATCAGCAATGCAGTTAGTTATTCACTATTAAAAATCAGCAAGCAAGACAAAATAATCAAATAAAATGAAAAATAATGCATGGCAAAAGAAAAATATAGCAAGTGAAAGATGCATGAAAATAAGTTTGCAAAAAATATATATATACAGAATTTTCCAAAATAATGGAAAAGCCTGAGTGAAAATAATGAATTTTATATGTGTGAAGGATAGGACTAAATTAATTACATAATTACCAGTTACATTGCGTATTACATTGCTACTAATAATTTCAAGGTACTAATTCATTCAACATTTTGCTACTAATTCATTCAACAACCATATTACATTGCTACTAATAATTTGGAGTATGAGTGAATTGCACATCATTATCTCAGTTTTTTTCAAATAAAATTAAAATGTGTAAACTGTTACAGTTTCAAAGGAGACAGTAGAAGTCCATCAGATTATTGCATTAGGTAACCAGTCATTTGGGTTGTCACTTAATGGTCATTTTAGCACGTGAGGGCTAATTAGAAAAGAACCAACAATTTAAAATGAATTCTAAACCACATTAAACATTCAAGCCCAAGGTGGTGTTCAAATCCACGAACTGTTGAACCAAAGGGAAGTGCTCCAATCATTCAACAATCAGTTTAGAAGTAATCACAGTATATAACTCTTCAAGGTATAAACAAGCAGTTTCAAAGGTCATGACAACAAACAGTGATCATAGTAAATACCAGCAAGGCACAACTATGGAATGAAAATTTAAGTTACTGCAAGAGAGTGATTACTAGAAAAAAGACCATTGTGAGCATTTCTGACTAGCAATTTTGATTGCTTTTAAAATCCAAAAAACAACAAAAATAATTTTAATCATACACAAATCAACAGTTTTAATGTTTTATCACTAAAATATAAACAATTATATTTATTACAGTTCTTATTAACTATGTAAATTACAGCACTTTCAGAAAGCACCTTTTACTATAACTTTTTTAAATATATATTTTCTGCAAATTTATGCAGCACAGAAAATTTAATAAATGTACAATAAATACATGAGTATTTTATCACAGAACAAAGAGTACTTATGTATTTATTTAGGAGATAAAAGGAAGTTAATAGGACGTTAAAATATGAAAAAGAAGCAAATAACCGAAATTTTTTTTTTTAATTTTGAAAACCAAGGCAATTAGAATTTATTTTGCATTAAGTATACTGAAAACATTAGAAGTTAATTAATCAATATACATATACAATCCATATTTATTAAAAGGAGTAAAGAACAACCAAAGAAAAAGGTAAAAAAAAAAAAAAAAAAAAAAAAAAAACTAGAATAATTATAATAGAAAAAGTAAAAATTATAATAGAATAAATAATTATAATAGAATAATTATAATAGAATAAATAAAAATTTACTTATAATATCTTACCATTTAGTTTGAATATCAGAGGCAAATATATCCATACCACAGCATAATTCTTCTGCTTTTAATAACATTTTGCATATCACAGATATTCCAAACTGCAGAAGACACAAAAATAAACCTTTATCAAAATAAATCCATCTAGATGAGAATTAATAAAATTTAAGAAATTCGTAATGACTTTTAATTTCAACAGGAAGTTAATGTATTTAAAGTTTTCTTCAATTTGTAGGAACACGCCATTAAAATTTTTAAGTTCTTTCATTTAAGCTAAATCTCATAAGACTGTCTAGTTAATTCCAATTAATTATTATGATCTCTAAATATAATTCAAACTGCAAAGAGTGTTTTAAGTTTAAATATTTGGCGATATTTAAATATTAAAAATTTCAGTACAAAATTTAAAAAATAAAACATAAAAAGTGAAAACATTTAGATTCATATTTTGTGGTTTACTATTATTGGAAAAAATTATATTTATATGTTACAATGTTATTACCAATATGGATAGGAGTGCCACTTTAAAAAAATTGCCAACTGAGATTTTCAAATTAAATATTTATTGATTGTTTTATGCAGTTTTACAATAATTAATGTGTACTATACATTAAAGAAAACTACCATAATTTTCATTGAGAGAAATTAGTTTCCTTTGTGCACAACTATGTTTCAACATTGTATTCAAGATTTGAATTCTTTTCTCATATTTTACCATCAACAAATAATGTTCAGTTAATGCCTGAAATAAAGAACTGCAATGTTAAAGAGAACTATTTGACAGAAAAACAATTTAATTTTCTTTAGATGCATTTAGAATTTGTGATTAGCTTTATATAGAAACTTTTTAAATTAACTATGTTTGTGAGGTTTTGGCATTGCAAGTAACACTGGATTGAGCTACCACTCTCATAATTTTTCACATTTAGCATTGTTTTACCATTGGCAATAACATCCATAGTATTGAAAGTAGAGATAACTTAAGGTCTTGAAAAAGCAATCATAATAGCTTTAATTTTAAAAAATTAAAAATTTACATTTTGGTATGACAACTTGAATTATTTTTAAATATATCAGACACCCAGTTTAAATTAATTCTGGCTCTGTTTTATTCTTGTCATATAATTTAAACATTATCTATTCCATTTATCATTTCATGTATTGCTTAACTTCTGATTTTTTTCAAATAGATGATTCTTTGAAGAACAAAGATAAGACTGGAGCTAATTCCATAAAAGCTAAGCTTTAATTTTCATTTTTACATTTCGAATGTTTTGCAAAAAATTAAATAAATAAAAGCATTAATTATCTTCAGGGTGTTTTTTTTTTTTTTTTTTTTTTTTTTTAAATCAAGTTTGCAGTTGTTTTTTGGGCTGTTTGGAAAGATTTTTGACTAATGATTTTATCCATGTGAATATAGTTCTTTTATTGTCAAGAAGCAGTATATCCTTCTTATTGAACATTGCCAACCTCTCTTCTTGGAGTGCTGTTTTTAGCTGACCGTACCTCTATTTACTTTAGGTTAATATAGCTATTTGCATATAAAAAATTAAGGTTTTTCAAAAAAATTAGGGGTGGCAAAAATAAAAATTTTATATCTTAGTAGGTATCTTTTATAGTAGCTTTATAAAATTCTCCGAGACAAGAAAAATAAATTTTATTTCTTATAATTGATTCTTGAAATGTTAAACAAGGACTTAAATTACCATATATTGACTTACGTATCAATGTTTAACAATAAAAACATAGCTGAAGTTGGCGTGTGCTATGATTTTTTTTCTTCTCTTCTCTCTCCCTTTTACGGAGGTGTGCACCAATAGGTGCTCATTACATTTACTATGATAAAATCAAGTATAGTAATTCTGGCTATTCACCCTTCATCATTCTGTAGAATGGTTATTTTGACAGACTCCTTGTCTATTCAATTTTTTCCCCCTAAATAGATAATACCTGCATATTGGAATGCAAAGATTTCTCAAGATTAATATCTTTTTTTAATGGATCCCCATCCACAATAGGATTACTGGGAGCAAAGTTGCTGACTTTTTGGTCAAAAAGGGTGCATGAGTCCTTCAGAGACAATTAAAAAACTTCATCTCATTCAGTCAAACTCTGGATAAAAAGATATACCTCAAAATAAAGCAAAGAGCACAATGTGACTACTGGTGAGCCATGAGCCTCACTGCTTGAGGATACACAATCGATCGCAGATTTTTTTTAAAGATCAGCTGTGGCACATTTTTCTTTTAGTACAGGCCTTGACTGTTTGCCCCTGAACTTGTCTTGGTTTGGACTTAGTGATTTCGCCTTAGGTTCTCTGTACTGACAATATGAAATTTTTGATGCTATTCATTTTGACTCATATTTTGCATTTGTGATTTTGAACTGTAACATTCAGAAATATTGGAAAGCTAGAGAACTAAAGGCACCATGACCAATCTTCTATGCATTTTTTAATGAATAATATTTATTTTCATAGTAATATATTAAGTATTATAGATAATATATTAAACATTGTAGATAATTTGCAATGCTCAAATATATCCTAATTTAACTTTATACAACAATTTGAGGAATTCCATCTTTGACTAAATTAGGAGACAATTTAAAAATGAAAAAAATGTATAAGATGTCAGAAATGCTTAATGAAAATTTTAATGCTAATTTTTCAACATAATTATTAATTTGACATTTCTTTGAAAATATATTATAGTGTTAAAAAAATTAAGTTAGATATTAATAAAATTAAAATGAGCACTTACTTTATTTCGTATGGCTGAAAATAAATTGCATTTATCTTTTTTCACTGCTTGTTGTTCAGAAGATATATCATGCAGTAAAGCTTCACCTAATTGCAATAAATCTGAGAGAGCAGTAAATTCTTCTATTACATTTATGATTAAATTAATGTGTTGAATTAAGATGTGGTCATTTTGGTCTTTTTTAAGAATGAACGATAAATACTGAAACAAACAAGTAAGACTTTGCAGCTTCTGCTCCTAAAGAAAAAAAAAACATTTTTAAATAAGCAAATGAAAACAAAAATTTTTATTTAAGATAGTAATAGAAGCACATACTTTGTTAAATATTTTAAAAACTCTCATCATTAAAGATCGTCCTTTTCTTATAGTCATGATGTGCTGAAAATTATCATCTTGACTACTAAATAAACCATTATAAATATTTTTTGTTAATTTTTCAATATTTAGTCGATGAGGTCCACTTTCTGAATCTGGCTTAGCAAGAATTCTTCTTTCTTCATCTTCTATTTCTAACAAACATGTATATAACTTCTCTATGTCAATCAAAAGACGCCTATATTTCAGAAGGCTTTGATTTGTCACAACTCTGCCTTCATCATCTTCCAATGGTCTAGTAACAGTAATGTCTAAAACTTTTCTAGGAAAATTAACACTCACAGCTTGAAGTTTTCCAAGAGATCCTTCAAATTGAGCTAGAATATATAAAAAACTTTAATTTAAGAGTCTAAAACAGACAATTTAAAAGTTGCAATAAACTAAGTCTTTCAACTATAATATAAAATTAAATTTAAAAATTCTATTAAAAAAAGTACACAAGACATTTTTAAGTACAGATGGTAAATATTTAAAGCACAATATTCAAAACTTAATACTCAATTAAATATAAATATTTTGAAAACATAAATTTAAAAATGTATTTAATGTAAAATTTTAGATCATGGCAATTCATATGAAATAATGTTTTCACTTTATATTTCCCAACACTTCAATTTTGAAAATCTGATAATTTTTAAAATATTTTACAGGAGTATGCAAAACATGTTAAAAATAAAATTAGTTGCTTTGAAATGAAATAATTCTGCAACATTTTGTTACTAATAAACAAAAACTACAACAAACAAAATTTATACAAACTATTAGTTTTTCATGTTAATGAAAAAACACAAATATTTATTTTAATTGTGTAATACAAAAATTACAAACAGGAAGCTCTACATGAATCTAAATGTAAAAAATTATAACTAAAATCTGATAAAATTAAAAGAATTCAGCATGTAATATATGCCAAACAAAGCATTAAAAAAGTATATTTAAAAAAAAACAAATCTCAAATATGGACAAAAAATATTTTTTTGATTTCTTAGGAAGTTAAAGCATACTTCCCCTGCATCAAAATGAATTCCCTCAAAAGGTATATAAATATATAGAATATTTACCAAAAACTAAATTTTCCATTTTTAACTCTTGAAAGGATTATCGATGACCAATTGCTCTAGGATATAAAAAATACTGAATGTTTTCCTTATTTAAGTTTTAAAATAATTACCAGATGCTGCTTTTGTCACTGTAGAAAAACTTATTAACAAATTCTAGAACTCAGCTAATTTTTTCAAAATACTCTCAGTTAACTATTTTTTAAATTGACTTTAGAGAAAACAGCTCAAGTGAGCACTGAATTTAAGCACAATATATGTATGTGTTAGATTAATTACTAATCACATTAATTTTCATATTTCTGAACTTCTCAATTTTTTTCCCAGAAAATCAAAGACTGCTATAAAATTATCAATCCTTCTATAATCAAAATCCTTAATTTCATGATAACTATCAAAATGTGTGTATTGTTTTTACACCTAAAAAGGATAATTTTATTAAAAATAGAGAATTTATCAAAAATTTCAATTTCTGATTATACAAATTATTTTTAAATGGAAATTCCAAATTAAAAACCTTCAATACTCATTATTTTTATGAACAATTAATTTTAAAAGATACAAATTCTTAAATAAAAACTAGATTTTAGGTATCATTTTCAAAACAGAATAAACTTCAAAAATTTAAATGACATGAATGTGGATGAAAGTTTCCAATACTTGTGTACAGCTTCTGATTTATAAGAAGATATTTATCTTAGTCATTTATTAATCTAATTAACCTAAATTGGTTGCGTAATAATCATACTGTCTAAGCTTTAATAATAAAATCAAATTAATTTTAAAATGGATGACAATAGATATTAAAATCAAAAAAATCAGTTCTAGTCAAGATTTTTTTTTTTTTTTTAAATGTTTTTGACAATTGCTCACTTTTGTTTAAAGTATGTGCTGATATGTATCATATGACTATTAACCAGTCATGTACAATATAGCACATTTGTACGATAAGGCTTTAGATAGAATTTTAAAGTATTATGACTTTAAAATTATATCAACACTGAACATTAGATGCTATGCTAATTTATCAGGTGACATTTTTAACATACATTTTATTTAATTGTTTAATATATAATACAATTTCAAATTGGAAATATGTCAAATTTAAATTTTGTAAAATAAACATTCAAATAATAGACATTAACCAATTTATTACAAAAAAATTGTCTCTGTAAGCAATTTTTTTTTAAACATTAGAACATAAAATTATTATAAAATAGGTAGATTGATGGATGCTTTTAACTGAAATTATTTCATGTAGATCATTTTATGTATAACACATTGTAATAAATTAATTGTTCAAAATAAAGATGTGTTTCAATAAAAGATGAATTTTGATAAATATGTGAAGGAAAATTTTTTTAAATAGAGAACATCTTGTTAAACTTCAGAAAACAAAATCAAATTCTTTAAATAAAATTTTTTTTAATATTTAATTTGAAATTTATTAGCAATGTCTACAAAAAAAATTGCCATAATTTATTTAATTTATACAATAATGCAGATCATTCTCTAAAACATACAATTTTTTTAATGGATATAAATGTGCATGGATATATCAACAGAAACATCTTTTTTATATCAACAGAAACATCAAAAAGAATTGAGTGCCCACGAATTAATACATTTTTAAACCAACAATTTATGATGAACGTGAAATGCAATTTCAGGAGGACCAAGACATGGAAGTACCAAAGGTTGAAGTTTGACTTTGATTCTAGCCAACAAAGCATTTAGCTGTTCCATTAGCAGATCCTTCATAATTTGGAAGTGGGGATAAACAGATTACCCAAAACTTACTATCACTACCAGAGGTATCATTTCAATAAGAGAACACTGCATAATTGCAGCATATTTTATATGCCTATTGTCATTAACAAATCTGACATCTCTCTGGCTTGGTTAGGATTCAAATCATTACCTTCTAATAATGAGACTGATACCAAAACCAATCAGGGTACCACTTCCACAAAATATGCATGTATACATTAAAAACCTGAACATTTATTAAAAAAATTCCATAATAATTTTTCAAAATATGTTTGATTTCTTTATTCAAATTTATTTTTTTACGATTTTTACACAATCATATTGGCTTATTCTGTTATGAAAAATTTTCACAAGTTTTCACAAGTTCTTAATAATTACCACATTTTATTTAAAAATGTCTTTAAATACTTAAATGGGTTTAAGTTTATTCTTCATAGTTTAAGTAATATAATGCTGTAAAGAAATATCACTTGCGCAGAAGCAATATTATTGTATATTATTATACATCATCCGAATGATAATTTTGAATCAATAGTATTTAAGAATTAACTGACATGAAGTTAAAAGTAACAAGCACATAAAATTAAAATGGAATTAAATAACAGGAAAATGATCATAAAATAAACAAGATGTTAATCAGATTTGATTTGTTTTCATAAATAAGGCAAAATTATAAAGTGAATATATAGTTTGAATAATTTCACAACATGTTAAAAGTGTTGTAAAGTGTTTGCAGCAGTCCAAAACCATAGAATGACAACAAATTAAGACTTATGCAAAGTGGTGTGATAAAACGATATCCAATCAACAACTTGAGTTCTTGGTTGGCATTTTATTGAATGATGAATTGACACAATTCATTGGAAGAAATTTTTTAAGATTACTTTAACAGCCACAAAGTTGTACAATGAAATATAAATATGAATTCTTCCTAACTGTGACTATTAGTGAAAATGCACTTTCATGTTGCAATGATTTCATTAATAACCATGTGTACAAATGGAACATTTATCAGAAATGCTATTTCTTAAACAAAAAATATTCAAAGTATATGAAATTATTGAATATAAGGACCAGATTACATTCAACTATATTTAAAATTAGTTTTTTATTATAAGGTATAGATAATACTGGATTCAAGAAACAAATAAAACTGTATATTTATAAATCATATAAATAGTAATCATATTAACTTCTGTAAACTGCTGAACAGAAATACTAAAAAATCTTTAAATCATAAAATTCTTAAAACTGTGCACACAATTGATGCTTACATCAGACTGTTTACTTCATGTTTACAATATTGTTCTCTATCATAAGAATTGTGTTTAAAGTTATAGTAGCATACTAATTATATATTGTTTAAGCTTGAAAGACTAATTTTTTTCTTAATTTCCTATTTTTAAAAACTTGTCTATTTTAATAGAAATTACTTTAATATTACAGATATAAAATATTTAATTTTTGAAACCATAAATTTTTTTTAATCTTATAATAAAATATAAAATTTTAGCAAAGAAGTGAAACAATGCTATTACAATTTACTGCTAATAGACAAACTATAGAAAACAAAAAGCTTACACCAAATTAAAATCATTTTTCATATCATGGAAAACATGGGTATTTAATTTCACCCCACAAATTAATGCATAAAGCAAAGTGAAAATTGACAAAAAATAAATCATTAATTTAAAAAAAAATTGAAAAGAAAGCTATAACGTTCTGAGATGCAAGTAAAAATACAACAAAAAATTTTATTCAACTCAACAGAAAGCTCATTTACTACGCACAAAATAACAAAATATTTTTTCATATGACATTTGCATGTATTAAAAATAACAAAACTTTGTTCTATTTAATTTTTAAATCATTACAAACTATTGTAGCCATTATTTTTTAACAATTTTCAAGAATTTTAAGTTTATAGCTACATTTTCCCCAATGCTTCTAGTTAACATTTTAAATATTGGCATTACAAAAAGTTCTTAAATTGCGCTCTAAATTTAACTGTATGTATTTTACAATTAATAACTGTTCAGAGTTTAAATACTCAAAGCATTTTAGAATGATATTACTCAGTTTATTGCATTAATAAAATTAAACTGATTACTTAAAATTACCAACTTTATTCTACAATTAAAATCTTTAGAAATATGAATTTTCTAGAAAATATTATTGCTTTTAAATATAAATAGAAATAGAAATCATAACAAATAGATAATTATTTAAAATTCTTGGATATTCCATTATTAATTAATTTTGATTCCACAAATTATAATGTTACTTTAAAATTTTATAATTATTATTATAATAAATCCCCATATTATAATTATATCTTAATTCCTTTATGAATAAAAAATGTAAAAAAATTGTTAATAAATTAGTTAACAATTTTCATTAAACAATATTTTCAATAAAATGAAACTTCAGGAGTTAAAATTGCAAGGAAACTGATTGGTTGTCTTTCCAGCATTCATGGCCCTAAACTACTTTCAAAGGAGTATATTTACTTCAAATGATTCTTTATTGGTATTTGTTAAACTGATAACTCGAGACATAATTGACAGAATCCCGATAAATACTAAAAAGATGGAAACACACTTCCTTTAAAAAATGCATATTATATAATATAAATTGTTCCTCTTATTTAACACTTTACAAATTTTATTATCTCTAACCAATCACCTTCAAGAGATTGGAGAGGATGCTTTGGTATTCTTAAGTTTGACTACACTGTAAATCCTTGATCATCTAGCTGCACCTTACAATACCACCAAAAACTGTACAACTGAAACTGATATTAACAACACTAATCAAAACCATAATTGACAATATTAATATTATTCAAATAAAAACTTTTCCTGATACTTTAAAAAAATTATCAGAAATCCTAGAATATATATAATTTTGTAAGGTTATGTCTAGAAATAGAATAGTAAATGTCTTAGAAAAAATTACAAAAATTATGAGGTGATATAAAACTATTATATATTTTTTAAAACTTAAAAATAAATTAAAATCATACTAGGTACATATGTCTTGTTCTCATGTTTTGACCTTTCTGGAAGAATAAGTTCAGGAGCATCTCCAGCACCTTTATTGGCACTCTCACGATATTTCTTTCTGCATCGCCTGGCCACTTGTGTCTAAAGGGACAAACCAGATTATTAATAAACATGACACTTTACATCATTCTTATAAATACACCTGCCATCAATAATTTAGAGAAAATAAACTCAAACAACAGGAATAGCAGGAAAAATTCTTGCTAAAACAGAACAGCAAATGATAAAATGTGACACGTAAAATAAATTCTGCTTTAAGAAATAGTATATTCAACTTATATATAGATGTTCATAAATCTGCAATATAACAATAAAATTTATATTATTCATCCTTATAAATCATTTTCTTAATTTACTTTAATAATCAAAGATTTTTCTATAGGCATAATTTGATACTAGATTTCTGAATAAAATAGTTCATTTTTTTAGAGTTCTAGGCTTTAATTTTTTGAAAAGCATTGATAACAATATTTTCAGAATTATTTCTAAAGTTAATATATTTTTAATTTTTTTAAAATGTCTTTTTAAAATAATTTGCATGCTTTTGTCTATAATAAATCATTTTAACCCAATCAAATATCAGAGTATCAACAGCAATTTTTCAATAGAATAACAATTGAAAAAACTAACAAATACAAATTTGAAAATAAATTTATAAAATATTCAGTTGAAAGGTTATATAAAACAAATCGTCCTTGAAAATATAACAAAGAAAATCAAATAAAATTAGTTATGTTAGAAGAAAAAGTTTATTAAAAATATTCAATTAGACAAAATCATCAAATTCTTTAAAATATCAGTGCACATTTTCAAACATTTTTCCAGCACTTACTTACAGCATCTTGAGTTGATAAGCAGTACATAATTTTTGCTTTTTTCATATTCTACATTTTTTTTCTTACATGTAATAACTAATTAGAATAGAAACTAATAGCTTAAAGCGATTCTGAGCCATAACAACATTTATGAACTAAGAGGTATTCGAACTTAATGAACAGTTAAGCCTAAGCTTACTAGATTGCTAACATTTTGTTGACAGCATCCCAAACTTTCATTTTGGGGATTTCACTTAACACTATGTACATCAAAAAAAATGTAATAAATGTAAAAAAAAATATATATGTATATAATGTAAAAATTATATAAGGTTAAATATATATATTACAAAAAAAAATATTATAACAAATATAAGAACTGAAGTTAGACTACAATTATTACAAAGATAAATATGTTGATAAATCAATACTAACTGTAAAATAATAATCTTCTATATAGGGATTTTCAGTCTTTAAAAGTAACATTTGTATTTTATTTAACCATTCTTTTTCTCGCTGTGTCATCAAACCGGCATATTCATCTTCTTGCTGTGTATTCCTCAAATCTTCATTATTATAATACTTATTATGATAAACAACTGGGAATTGAAAGTGCCTACAAAAACAAAATTACAGATGGAATTTAATTCATATGATACAGTATCTAAAGCAATATTCTGCTATTAAATATAAATGAAAGAAAAGCATTAAGATATCTTACTTGTATAACAAAGGGTGAGCAATAGTCCTAGGTTGATAATTTAACATTTTATGATTCATACTAGAAAATAAAATAAAAAAAAAGATCTGTAGACAAATTAAAATTTTCAAAAACATCAAAAGTTAAGGCTATTTAAAACAAACGTAAATTAAAAATAGCATAAGAAATAATCGCTATTAATATCAGTATTTATAAGATTAGTATAGAACATTTTTTTTAAAAAATTATTTGCAAAAACAATCTATAAAAATATTCAGTTAATTTTAGAAAAGGAATAATATATGAAAAATATAATATTATTCAGAATTAAATTTTCAAATAACAAAGAATAAAGTGATATAATTTTTGAATAATACTCACTTTAGGTTTGAAGGATTAAAACCAGGAGGAAAATTAGGTAAAGGCGGACCTCTCAAAGGCATTCGATTATTGACCAAATTATCTAAAAATATTTTCAAAAAAATTATTAGCATTTAAGAAAAAATTATAGTAATTTGGGATAGAATCAGTTAAGATAAAAATTTACTAAGGTAATTGCAGATTTTATTTTAAAATAATAAAATTTTTAGACTTATTCCAGTTTTTAAGACTAATATACCAGAAATATTTTGAATAAAAGTCCAATTTCAAAGTTCAGTTTAAAAAATTGTTTCTTTTAGTTAGGATTTAACTACTACAAAGTTAATGACACATTACAATTTTCAATTTCAGTAATTTATTCTTAACAGAACTAATTCTATATATTTAATTTGTCTTTTATAAGACTTACGCATATTTTGAGAATGAGCACAAAATTATGTTATAAAAAAACTTAAGGATGAAAAGAATATGCTGAATTAATGGTAATATATATGATTAAACTAATAGATTTTTAAAACTTATAAACTAATTGAAATATCAAGAAGTTTTCTAAATTAATCAGAGATTTCCTAAATTAAAAAAAGTAATCTGCATCCCAAAATGCTTTGAGTTAAATTCAAGATGGCCTTTAACTTTTTAAACATGAAATGAAATAAAATCTTTTTGTAAGATATGTAAATTCACAATAGAAATACCAGGTACAGTGATTAAACTACAAAGTAGATAAAAATCTTAATTCAAAAATAGTAACATTGATTAGGTTTTTTCAATTTAAATCAGACTTGTTTTGAAAGATTAATAATCTAAACTAATATTTTGTTATTACATTAAAAACTATACAAGTTATGAATGATACAATTTACATTTATAAATTAATGCAATATTACATGTGACAAATTGTGCTTTTTAATTATCTTTTAATACAATATTTAGTAATTGAACAATTTAAATTGCTTAGAAGTTTTAAAATTTACCAAGTTCATTAACCAGATTACTGTGTAGAGTTCTCTTTTATAACCATAGATCTATAAACTAACAAAAAATTTGAAAATACATATTAATTTAATAAATTGCAGCTTTTCTTAAAGCATCTTGCATCATATTACAGAAATCTATACAAATTAGGATTTCCTTTCAAGCCTTTTAAAATCAAAATTCAATCAATAATTTCTTTTTATCAATTTATTCAAATAAGTAACAAACTAATTTTGAAAAAGAATATTTTTCATATTTCATAAACAAGCATAAATCAAAAACCCTTTGTTGAAATTATAAGTGAACATAGTTGAGAGTACATTCTTATGTAAACTGGTACACCATACATTTAACAAAATGGATCAAATATGTATATTACTTATAGAAAGTGAGTTAAATTATTATTTATACTAAAATTACCGAAACCAGGAATTTCCAACTTATAAAAGCTTAATGTTAACTTTGAAAGATATCATCATAGATCACTTTAATTTTATTATATCTTATTCATAATTAGAACCTCGGTACAAAATAAAAATGAATTAAATGACAGGTACAGAAATGATTCTAAAGAAATAAATTTGCTTAAAATGCTATTTTACAACTATTAAAATTAGACTAGAAATGAGAAATTAAGAAATCCATTAGACACTGTAAATCAAACATGTACAGAATAGAGGCAGTACTATCATATTTATAGAGTCAGTAATACAAGTATATATAGAAAAGAACAGGTATTAAATAATATCCATAAATTAATTTAAATGAAGTAATAATTTTATTTAAAATATTCAAAAAATCGGAATAGGAATAACTAAAATAACTAAATATTAAATCCAAAAAAACCGTTTTTTTTTTTTTTTTTAAAGCATTCAATTACAGTCTGCCAAACAAGATTTCCACCAAGATTTTCCATTGTAATCTGGTTGCCATAGTAATGAATTATCTATTTCAAATAGTTATTAACATTGCTATAAATTGGCAGTAAAATTTAACATTGTTCAAAAATCCATAATACTTCATGTTATCCTCAGATTTAAAGTACTAAAAATACAGGAATTTTTATTGTCAGTAGTTATACACATTATTTTAGGATATTTTGTTTCTTAATATTCATTTTTAAAATTTCTTTTCAATAATAAAAACTTTTTAATATAAAAAACTTGTTTTCAAAAAAAAAAAACATTAAAAAAAATCGCCAAAACTGTCATCAAGGGGTTCAGCATTGAAGTCATTTTTAATTAAAATTGTCATAAGTTTGAATGCATTTTTTTTTTCACTAGCTCAATGATTCTCAACCCCTGTGTCATGGCACTTTTATGTGCCCTCTAATTTTTAAAATATACTGCCAAATTTTAAGAAATGCATACAGTAATAATTATAATGCTTTATTATAAATAAAGTTTGTTTAAAAAAAAGTACACAGCAAAAGAAAACTTGTTTTTACAGTTAAGTACCTTATTTATCTTCGATAACTATGATTTTTCATAAAGTGAAATACTTGTTCCACATAAAAAATTTTCAAGTATTCCCAATGTCTACAATAACAATTTTCTACATTTTATTCGTATGAATTTGGTTTTTAGAATTTATCATCATAAAAACAAGAAAAGATAGAGACTTAAATGTAGAAGATGATATGAGTTATTCTTATTACTGCATTGTAATTACATTAATAAAAGTGCTGTTTTTTTAGTGCATATATTATTTTATTTTACATTCAAGATTATCATAAACTATTTTACACATAGTTTATGATAAAATATGTTTAAATATAAGTTAAGAAGTAGTTACAGGTTAGTAAACTACTTCTTAACTTATATTTTTCTTTACATACTGTCAAATTTTGAAGGTTGAGAATCACTTCACTAGCATTTTAAAGAAAATTTATCCTTTTTCTTTTATGGTCTGCAGGAAAATATAAGCAAGGATCACACAGTTTTAACTGTAAATGAAGATTTTGTTCAATTGTGATACAAAAAGGATTCATGCAAAGCTATACATTATTTTTCAGTTTATCATCAGTTTAAACCATCTTAAATTCTTTCAATTTCTTGAATTTAAGTACTTGCCATGTCTACTGAAATGGTAATTGGTTCAAAAATCCTGGTCTCTGCATTTTTCATTCAATCTAGTTTTGGTTTGATTGTTTGTTGCTGAACAGTCATTCACTGCACTTGAAGGCTATTTGACAAGGACCAACAGCTTACAGTCAATTATTTAACCAGAGTAAAATTATAATCAATATCCATGATCAAGGTGGTGTTTAAATCTCCAAACTGCTGAACCAAAAGCAAGAGTGCTAACCACTTGGTTATCAGCTTGGCTTCATCCAGTCTAGTGATATCTAATCTAAAGAGACTTCTTTTGTGAATTGCAAAAAATGTACAAGCTATTTTATCACTCTGCTATCTTACAAAGCAATAAATTTTCATATTTGGATTCAATTACCATTAGAAATTACTATAGTTATCTCCATAAAATCTTGGTTTCTAGTTCTCAACCTATTAGCAATTTTAATTACAAATTTGAAAAATCTCATTCTTTTTTCTATTGTTTCCACACACAATACACTTTGGTTAATATAATAAGGAATCATAGAACATGTGTTACATTTTCTTTTAATAATAACAAAAATCTTTCCATCTACCACTGCTGAAACTTCATCAATCAATAATGGCTGAACATTTACTAAAAATTCCAACTCAGTCAATAGTTTTTTAACAGCTTCCAAATAGCACTGAAATCTTTCTCTATTACTATTTCATTTCTACAGCACTTAAATTTTTCTCTTCATATGTCTGGGAGAGACAAAAATCTCTATAGCACTGAAATCTTGAAAAATGTAAGAATATATCAATTACTGACATTTGATTGGTCACTACAGCTTTTTATTAAACCAGTGAAATGTATGTAAATGTTTTAAGCAATTTAAAGAATTTTTTACTCATCTAGTCTTTAGTAACTCTTTTCTGGTCAGCTCACTGGAAAACTGGTTTAAATTTCTTTCATTATGTCTTCAAAAACCTTTCATGATATACAATGCCCTTTTTAATTAAATTGCATTCAGGGAAAGATTTGCCTCTGCAAGTTCAAACAACATTTCAACATGAAGCATATAGAAAATTGACTGAGATTTTATTAAACATATCTGTTTGCTATCTTATATTTAAAACATGGAATCAATGCAGGTCAAACTTCTACCTTGTAAATAGATTTTTTTTTTCCTCATGCATTGTATAGTAATTATATTTCTTTGGAATGCATATATGTATATATAAGTTTCCCCATTACTGCATAATTAGTGGTTTTCATAACTCTACTAGTAAATTCTATTTTCATCAATTATGAATTCTTCCTAAATTCTGTTCACTTTCACTACATTTATTGGTTTTTAAATTAAAAATATCAGCAAGTAATTAAAAAGACAAATTTTCACAACCAAAATCTCACACTTAACATGAAATAAAACCTCTAAAACATATAACAAAAAATTTCAACTGCTACACATGAAGAAAAATAGATATATTGAATCTTATAGAATAAAAAGTATAAACTGTAAATGTTCATAACTGTTATTTGCTTTCCAATCAATTATTTTTCCCCACTTTTGTGCTGTCATCATGTTCATACCAATGCACACAACCAAAAATCAAAAGGGAATGTCATGTTGCTAAAAGAATGTCTATTTCTTTATTAACATCATCTCCCATTTCCATTCAAAATAATATTTTGAATTAGATAAGAAAGACTTCATATATATATATATATATATATATATTTAAATTTCTTTTAAAAATCATTCACATGCTCAACAGTCCCTTTTATGTCCTGCAAAACAAAGTCATAAAAAAGCAGAGCCTAATTGCAGGTAGTTGGAAATGCCAGAACAAACACAATCATGCACTAATTACTAGATAACTGACATTAATGCAATAACATGTTAAACAAAATCACATAACCCAAATACAATATTTTAATTTTTCTTAGATTTGGAAAAAAATTTGCATAAACATATTTATAAATTTAATGAACTGATATTTTATTCATATCAATGATTATTTAAATCATAGAATTTTCAAGAGTGAATATAAGAGAAAAGCTCAAAAAAATGATATAAAAAATTATGGAAAAGAAAAAAAAAATGTGTATTTATATCAATCTATATTATTTTTTGTTTATTTTTGAAATTTGTATTACTATAATTATATATATTAACTAAGAAAAATAATGCAATGCTTAACCCAAAATTATTAAATACTAAAAAGTAACTTTTTATACTTAAACATTGAGGAAAAATTGGAGAATAACATTTTAAACAAACATTACAGTGAACCACAAAACTTGCTATCTTATATTAGTTATTTGCTATCTTATATCAGTAATATAATAAAAATAAGCAGGAATTATGAACCATCACACACTTAAAATTAAGCAACTTTTTAAAAAAATGACATGAACTAATGTATAGAATAAATTAAAATACCCCATACTTACTCATTCTGGCTTTCATGAGAAAGTAAGGATCTGGCAAAGGGCAATTGTTACCTAAATAATAGAAATTTTTAAATAAAAATAAATTAAGTGAAATTTTAATAAAAAAATCTTATGAACACATAATCATGTAATATTACGAAATAACAAATTCATTCTTGCAAAATTACTTGAATATTGGACATAAATAAAAAGTAATCCATAAAATTAAAAAATCCGATCCTCAAACCACTTATATTAAAATTTTATCAAAAAAAACTTATTTTATAAATTATGATTAAAGTTAATAACAAAAACATACATGTAAGAAATCATGTCATGTGATTTAGCTGTTATAGATAATTTGCAGATAAAGAGGATTTTTTAGAGACAACTCTTGTGTTCAGAAATGGTTTTATACAAAATTTTGTAGTATAAAAGTTTTTTTTTTTTTTAATAAGATATTTCACAAATTATCAAACACTCCATATTGCATAATCCAGAACAATGAAATATTTCAATTTAGTAATCAACTAGCATAAATTAACTCCTAATCTTTAACTTTAAATTGTGCACACTTAATTATAAAAAGACATAAAATTAATTATAGTATAATTAAACTACTTAAAATAAATAACAATACATTTCTGCATCGACTGAATAATGTTCTTACATGCAAGTTGAGTACAACAGATAAAAATGTTTTGAGTATGTTCATGCATAATAAAGGAAATCAATTCCTCATAAAAACAAGTATTCTCTATTTTAAAGATTTTCTCTAGTCCATTTTTGAAACATATAAATGTATTATATTCTTAATAACATATGCTGTTGTTGTTACTAATAACACATGGCAATGCCAAGCCTGCCTGTCAGGGACTGGGCGAATGAAGTCAGAAAGAGGATCTTCCGTTTTTAAATAGAGCACCTTCATACGAAGATGGAAGTACGACTTTGGCTCATAGATGGTAGCACCATCAGGATTTTCCAATTTAGAGATTGAAACCAGAGAAAACTCATAGCCTGGATCCAACCACCCCCAGAGGTATTAATTTGGAATGGGAACATGGAAGACATTGCGACCTGACATATTTTAAGTGCTCCAGTCACCATTAGTGAACACAGCGGATCTTTGGCTAAGCCGGGATTCGAACTCACCACCTTTTGGTAGCGAGAAGGACGCCCTGACCCCAACCAGGCTACCATGGCCCATTTACTAAAATAAATTTTATTTAATGAAATACTTTTATCTATTTCATATAAAATTCCAGGCACAATTTGTAATTTTAAGATAAAAGAAATTTTTTTAAAAAACGGTAAAAAAAAATTTTTGCAAACAAATTTGAGCTTAAATAGTTTTTTTTATTTAAATTCTACAACTAAACAAAGATATTTTTAAAAAATCCTGCTTTTTCCAAGAAAGCAAACTAAATAAACATAGTTAAAAAAAATTAATATAGCTTTCGTAGTAGATAAATTACAGATTACAGCAGGAAATGCACAAGAATTTAACAATTTTAATAGTAGAGATCATGATGCATGAAAAAATATTTGCTTACTTTGATATTTCCTAACTCGTTTTCTAATAATTTAAGTATAATTTGTTATTGGTAACAGATAACTGATTTGAATTCATTATTTATAGTGAAAATTAAATCTCATGAAAATTTAATATCAGCTTACAATATTAAGTTTAATTAATTTTAAATATAAATAGTTAATTAAAAAGATAACTGTATTTTTGCTATGTAACAGTTCACCAATCAAATATTTGTTGGAAATAATTTCAAATAGTGAAGAATCAAATTTTTTTAACTTGACTTTTAACATTATTTAATAAAATAGCTATCCCTATAAAATGAAAAATAATCAAAAATATTACAAATTCAAAAAAACTATATATATACCTAAAATTAATATTTTAATTTAATGGTAGACTATTAAAAAATATGAAGAATTACAAAAGTAAAACGAATATAAATTGTAAAAAGATGACTTTTTATCCTGCTTAAATATTTCAGGAAACCAATTTATATTATAAATAAACAAGTGTTAGGAAGCTAATAAATATTGGGTTTTTTTATTATGCATGAACATACTCAAAAGATAAAATCTGATAAAACCTTTTATATCAATACCAAAATTTTATATAATTAATGTATGAGAAATAAATTTACTTAACAGCAATTAAATTAGCTCGTATTATTTCTCCTTATAATAAACACTAAAATAAAATTTCATATTTGAAGTGAATAAAAATTTATGCATTGCATATAGGTTTGACTATAACACAATGATCACTTTCTGCTCAATTTTGACGGCCAGCATTGGACCAACAGTTTAAAGTAGATTTCAGATCACTGCTAACATCCTATGTGCTCAAGATGAAAAGGGAATACATGAATTACAGAACTGAAGCTCACATACTGTTAACTATTCAGTAACCAGCTTAATTTATTTATTACATAGTTTTTTTTATCTTTTAACTGGGAAAGCTTAAAAAAATTATGCAATACAAACTATTATATAATATTTCTTTTTCATCTTGAAAAAATTTGAAGCTAAGAATATATTGAAGAAATTTCTAGGAACAAAAATTTTTCATATTTTAAAGATACAAAGCTGATCAATTAGCTGAATTATCATCACTACAGCCTTCAGTTCAATCTTTATGGTATTAAATTCTATTTTAAATTATTAGTCTTGCTTAAATAAATTTTCATGTGCATGTTGTACTTTTGTTTGGGCTTATTTTTGGATCGACAATCCAGAAATAAGACCAAAAAAAATTTTTATTTGAGAGACAAAAATGTTAAGTGTTAATTCAAATAAGATTGCCTGATGTATTTTTCACAACTGAATGATTCCTTTTATTATTTTTAAGTTCTTTGCTTCTTTATAAACTACAAAGTACAGTTCATTCATCTTGAAATAGACTGAAATTTAACAGTTTACATTTTGATTCCATTGGAGATGTTTGCCACTCAATGGTTATTTTTTAGAACATGAGGGCTAATTAGACATGAGATTGCAGCCACTGGAAATATAATTACCACTTTTAATCTAATTATTGCTTACTTATGAGAAAGAAATAGTCATTTAATAGCTAAGAATAAATTTAAATGTAAATCAAACAATATTTTTAAGTGATAAATTCTTCTGATAACAATTACAATTTTTCCGCTTTCTTAAACATTTATTCTTAAAGATCAGCAAAATAGAATTACCAATTACATAAATGTTTTGGATAATGAGCATCATAATTTCTACTCTAGAAATATCAATAAAACTAAACATTTAGTACAAAAAATAACTACCACATGTTTTTTTTTTTTTAAACTTATTACTTTGGAGGAAAAAATAATCTTTGAGATCAAAGATAATAATAATGCTTAATTAAAAACCTGAAATCAATGCAAATTATTTATGTATGTTACCCAAGAGAAACATGTTTGTAGACTTAAGTATAAAAGTGAGAATTATTAAAAATTTAAAGTCAAAAAGTTAGTGTTTTCAGTTGTTTTATACTTTTATTAAAATAGTTAAGAACTTACACTGATTAATTTAGAAATTGATAATTTAAAAAAAAAATTATATATAAGTATACATGTATGTTGTATGTACCCACATATAAAAACAAAACCTTACACACAAAATTTGTATGCCTTTAAATTATACAAATGCGTATGAAAATCTATATCAAAGTGTTCATGAAAAAATTGTGAAAATTAAAATAGTTATACAATTATTTCATTTAAATAAAGTTTTTCCAATATGAACTATAGGAAAAAGTAGAACTTACCTAATATTGAATTTCTAACAGGCCTGAGAGGTAAAATAGGAGATGATTGATTTGGTACATTTAGAGGAGAAGGCTAAAAATAAAGTTTACTAATGTCTTTTTGTTCAATTTTTACATCATTCAAAGAATAAAAAAAATATTGTACAACAAAATTATTAAGAATTTAATACAAAAAACAAAGATTTTTTTAAATTGAAAAAAATGTTTTATAGTTTTTACTAAAGTAGATATAAAGTAGCACAAATAGACAAGAGTTTAAATTTTTATTAAATTCCACTTTAACCAAATTTTGCACAAAAAAGCTACTTTTATCAAAAACTCCAATTTTAAAATCCCCTGAATTCCAATACAAATATCTGCATCTGAGGAAATCAACCATTCAGCTGGCAGCCTAATACATACAAACAATTGCAAGATTGTGTTGGAATATTAGGGCATTTTAAATTTATGATTTGGCTAATTGTCATTTAATGATTACTTTTTGCACACTTAGAACTTAATATATAATTCATAATAGATGATTTTTCAAGAA
Source organism: Latrodectus geometricus (assembly GCA_026290005.1). Taxonomy (NCBI): domain Eukaryota; kingdom Metazoa; phylum Arthropoda; class Arachnida; order Araneae; family Theridiidae; genus Latrodectus; species Latrodectus geometricus. The sequence goes on from JAPDSC010115382.1 coordinate 80,698, forward strand.
CTTAAACATACTCAACATCAAAAATACAATTTATGATTACCATGTCAGTTACTGCAAATAAATTTTGAAAAAATCAAATTTGCTAGATATAAAAGACTACTTTAAATTTTTGCAGAAACATTAAAAATTTTTTTCAAAATTGAAATTAAAATAACATAACACAATGAGGCTTATTATTCCAATTCATATTGTTTGATCAACTAAACTTTCTAATTAAATTAAAAACTTTACAGCATTTAATAAATAACAAACAAACATTTTAAAATTACAAAATACATTGTAAAATTTTATCATTAAATTCATTTAACTTTGATAAAATTATATATTTAAAACTGTTTTACTTAAAACCCAAATTTTAAAATGTAATAAAATTAAATATACTTGGGTTTAATTTTGTTTATTTATGTTAGCATATTTTTTGAAGATTAAATCCTGTGTCCAAAGTTAAATCCTTTGTAATTTTGAAATATTATCAAGTACAGAGAGTTTGCACACACCTCAGCAAACTTCTTGCACATTACATTGTTGCAAAGCCTTGTGGAATTTTAATGAGAAAAAGCTTTTTCATTATAAATTTATTTACATCAGATACTATAGTTGTCCTAAAATTGATAGAGCTAGGTTTTAAAAATAAGTTTTTACTATACATACACATTAAACACAATCAAATCTATTATTGTAGTCTTTTATTTGTGTGGTTTGTTTATGCAGCATATAAAAATTTCAATCAAATTGGAACATAATTGATGGAATTATCCACAAAAAATCAAATGGTTTAATCTTAAGTTAGGTTTTCTAATTTCTTGTATGTATTTCATTACATTTCACAAGTATTGCAACAGCCAATAGCATATTTATTGCTACCCCAGAGTAAAATACATTTATATATCCAGTGTTTTCAAGTGTTTAGTTAAAGTACTTGTCTATATAATTTTTCTTATCACTATATTTATCTTTTCATTTAAAATACTTGTGCTTTTTTCATTAAGTTCACATTTCTACTTTGCCTTACCAGGGGTATTGCTATGTTGAATATACTAGCCTCGTAGCTTGATTTTACATAAAAAAAAAACAATTCCTAGTTATTTTAAAAGCTTTTGAGTTATTTTTTAACACTGAAAAATCATGAAGTTGGGGCTTTACAAAACTTTTTTTATGAATTTCCTCTTCGTGGCATAAAAAATACTTATTTGTATTGCGAAAACCATTTTTTATGGTTGTATTTGTGAAGTGCTGCGACTTTTAATGTGTTTCTTTTTAAGGGATCCATATCCACTGCAAAAAAATAGGTTTCAGTGAATATTTGCACACACACATGCACATCTTATTTGATTAAAAATACACAAATTTGAAATATTTCATTAAATTTCAAACATAACCAAATTTTATTTATATTTTATTTTTATAACTAATATTTCAAACCCATAATTTCAGGAGAATAACAAACATATCTGATTTCAGATGTCTCAGAAAAAGTTAGTCATGAGTGTAAAAGACCCTAATATAAAATATTTTCCCTTACTCTATCATTCATAGATCAAAATAATTTATTTACAACAAATAATCAAATTGTATGTAGCAACACTACTGATGAACATATAGTCATAGACTTACATAAAAAATTTAAAAACTCCTTCAATTTTACTTTTTCATTTATTACATCTAGATTTTCAACAAAATTTAACAAAACAGAAATAATTCAGAAAAAAATGAACATATTTACTATTTGATGAAATAGATATTTGCCCATACTTTTTTTATTGCATGCGTGAACTGAATATTTTTTCCTCACAACTTGGTATCAAAATATAAATTTTATATCTTTTTTCAATATAAAAGTTTTACATTGAAAAAAAATTATCAAAATGAAATAAATGGTTTGTATTTGAGCAGGCAATATAAAACATGTATTTCATGTTTGTAGAATTTTCTATGTTTGAAATAAAATTTGGTTAAAATGACAACATTACTGAATTTTTAAAATAAGTCTAGGGCTGAAAGCGGCTTAGTGGTAGGACAAGTTTCTTCAGAGTGCAAGGTCCTGGTCCAATTTAAGTTGCTGTTGAAAGACAGAAAATCTAATTTTTATTCACCAGAAACACGTTGAAATATAAAATGCCTTAAAACAACCTTATGCCATGAGGCAATCTACAAAATGGTGTCAAAATATAAGTCCAGATTAGATTAATTCTATAATCATTCTTTCAAACAAGGGCTAATTAGATAAGTAATAATAATTTTTTAAGTGAATTACAAATCATTGAAAACATTCACAGCCAAGCTAGAAATCCAAATTATGAACTACAAAATTAAATGTTATGGTATTAATTATTCAGCAGCCAGCTTAGCTTATTAAGTCCAGTAATTAATGTGCAAATTCTATACAAATGTAGAAAATAATAAAATAAACTGGGCATTATTTGAAAACATGTAGAAATAATTTGAGTTCTTCATAATGTAGAAGCAAATTCATTGTTAGTCTACACTTTCTGATTGGAATTACGAACAAATTTATATTATGAACGATGAGAAGCCATTAATCAAATGAGCAAAGGAATTTATCACATTTTTCAATATATTCATTACAATACAAATTAAATATGTCTCAAGACTTTTGATATTTACAATTGAAATAAACTACTAAGCCAACATCAAAAAAAAAAATTTCTAAACAAAATAAACTTCTCACATTAACTGTCACTATTGTATAGTTTTAACCATTTTTCAGAGGAAGCCCAGAATGATTTTGCCACATTTAAGTTTAATACAAACAATAATATGAACAGAAGGAAACATTTTAAATTTAGTTTTAAACAAATTAGCAGTAATTTCAAGAGAAAAATGGAGCAAAACTAATTTTTTTACCTCTTTTGTGAAATGTTATCACAGCACATAGCTACTAAAATTGAATTATGATAATCAGATTCTGTAGATAAATCTCTGAAAACTTAATCAGATATTTATAAAAAATCTGAATTATAATAATTGGTTTTCAAGAAAAAGAAAATGGAAGCAACCTATATAAATAGGACTAATAACAATTTCAAAAATATGCAAGTAACATTAGTTAGTACATGCAGGTAACATTACTTAGTTTCTATTTGTGAATTATCAATATTTGAAATCAGTACTAATAATTAGCATACACTTAATTTTAACTTGCACAAGCAGTTTCAAAATTTGAAAAAAAATCAATGTGTTCTATCATATTGTAACTTCTTAAATAAAATACTAAAAAAGATAAATTACTTTTGATTTTTCTCCCATTCCTTCCTTTAGAGATCAGATCATAATATGATTTTTTAACTAAAAAAATTAGAAAATGACAGAATTCAATGTTTATTAAAGAATTTTAAAAATACTAAGTTTTTTTAAAAGACCAAGTTATTAATTTAAGGGATTGGCTGAAATATGCATTGTAAGGGACAAGAACTGAAATTTTTTATTAATTGAAATTAAAATTAGAGTTGGGTAGATAGGGTTTCAAGTGCAAGGTCAAAAAAGGACAAGCTGAACAAGAAACTAATTAGAGAATGTGTGTGTCTTGATTCACAAAATCAAAGATATCTGTATCATCATTACTTCATTTAAAAATATTAATAATCATTCAATAATACAAATAAATACATACTCTAGGAGATCCAATAGGTGACATGAGATTTTGCTGCAATAAGGGAGACATCATTTGAGGATGACCAAAGTTATTTTGTACATTTGAAGGAAAACACATTCTAGAATCTGTTTGCATTTGTCTTTCAACTTCTTCTCTTGTTAGCATTCTTTCAATGGCAATTTTATTTTGATGATGGTTGACATTTGGAAGTCTTGGCGGTGATTGGCTTGCACAATTAACATTAGCTCTTATCTGTGAAACTTGTGGCCAACTTCCACTAAAAAGCTGATGAGCTGGTTCTTTAGAAAGTAGGTCACGTTCAAGATCTTCAACTCGCCATGCTTTGGGAGGAGTTGTGAAAACACTATCGGAACTTGAATCAATTGATAAAGATGTACTCTAAATATAAAAATATTTTAACTTTAATATTTATAAAACATAATACTCCCACTAAGTAATAATTTAAGATAAATAAAGAAATTTTCTAACAAACTGCAAATATTTTCAAAAGCATTGTAACAGATAATCAACTTTTATTAACTAATGCAGAGAAGTCAAAATTTTGATTTTTAATCTGCATTAAAAAGATTTGAAAAGATTAATTTTTTTAATGCATAATTAAGTAGAATTATGCACAAAAAAACTGAGTAAAGGCAAAAGAAAAATTACAAAAACTATTTAGATGATAGTTATTTGAAAGAAAAATAGATATTAGGAAAAAATTTTATACATTTAAAATCAGTGATTTATCAGTTTTAAAATGCTGAATGGGTAAATTAAAGGTAAAATTAATTCATGAAAATGAAATTATACTAAAATTGTTTACTTTCTTTAAAATTTCCCCTTCACAAAAAATTGCTTATAATATCAAATTTGAATTCAGTAATAAATGCTGATTGAAATTGTGAATTTCTTATCTCTTAAAAGTTTTTCTTTAGTAGGAGCAAATAATCTTTTGCTTCTACTAAAGAAAACTACATATTTAAATGAATACTAGTTTTGAATATGAATATTTAAAAGTGAATTTTGAGATAACAAAACTTTTAATATAAATTCATTATAAATTATTAAAGTATTATAAATGGTAAAAGTGCTTGTGTTAAAGATATTTGAAGGTGAAACCAAATTTGAAATAATTCTCATACTGGACAATGAATTTGAAACCCCTGAGATTTTCATTTAAATGCTTACTATGGATGAACAATGCAAATTTTCTTATGGCCCAAGTTAAACATTAAAAAAACTAACTAGTTTTACATCTTATTTATATTAGATACTAACATAAATAAAATGTAAAAGTACCTCTCCCATTATTAATGAAGTAAAAAAGAAAAAAATTATGCGCCTCTCACAATTTGAAAAAGGGTTGGTGCACATTTAGCAGTACATAAGGTATACATTTAATTCTAAGAATGTCATCTTAAATTGGTTGTTTTGTCAATGGTCATCTTTTAGACATGAAGGCTATGGACCTACAGTGATTAAATCATTACAAACATTCATACCTGAGGTGGGATTTGAACCCAGAAACTACTGAACCAAATGCAAGAGCACAAACCATCTTGCTGCCAATTCAGTTCATCTTAAGTTGAATTTGAACTTGAATAAAAGAATGTTATGTCCATGTTGGGATATTTTAAACTGTTAAAACTAAATGAAAAGATAAACTGGGAATTGCACTGTAAGAAACCAACCAATTTCAAAAAATATTTTATGAATTGTTTAAGAAAGAAGGAAATTGTACTACTTTGTAATAATGCTAGGCCATATGCCACTTTAGGGACTCCAGAAGTTTGTATAGCAAGGTGAGGCAATCCTTCAGACTGAGCAATCTCTAATTAAAACTTTTTTTAATCTTTACAAATAAATTGCAAAACAAAAAATCGAAAAATGAAAATACCAGACTACCTTTGATTCATTTTCTGCCTCCAATGATAAGAAATGTTTTAAAAGTGGGATATTCAAACTACTATAACATTAGGAAGAAATCACAAATAATGACAATTACATTATTTGGTAATGCTGGGGATTGTTGCTCAGAGGTGGTGTACTTATGCCTATTTTTCTTTTATAAATATGTATGCTTTTTGTAGAAGTGTATATTGTGTGTCAAGTTTGGGTTTTGATGTTAAGTGGCTCTTCTATTTATTCTTCCCACTTAAGCATTGTTTTGTGTAACATTATTCAATAGTTTATTTAGGGTATGAAAAATTTATAATTTTGTTTTATTCGAAAAATGAAATTTTCTGATAAGCTTAATATTAGAATACACAATTATGGCTCAAGCATTTTGGAAAATTACAATAACTAGATCCCTTTTTATGTATCATCCTTATTAATACAATATAGAAGCCATTTTGCTATTGTTCAGATGGAAGAAAAACAGAATGAAGAGAAAATACTTTAATTCATTCTCATTTGAGGTAAGCTTTCAATAAATAAAAATTCAAACAAATACTTGGATAAAATATTAATTTGATGAGGAAAATTTAACTTTTTAAATGAAATTCTTCATGAATTTAACAATGCAAATTTTTCAGCAACTACATGTAAAAATAAAATGACAACCATCTTATGTTTTTGATTTTTTAAATTATTTTTGTAGATAAAAATGAATTTCCATTTTTAACACCTGTTGCATCATTATATGAATATACATTCACTTTTTTTATCACATTCATACCCAATAACTTTTTTTTTTTTTTTTTTTTTGGTCAAAGCAACTAAATGTGTTGAAGTGAAATCAAAAATATATTATTCAAATCAATTCTAAAATCAAATGTTAATAAATATTTCCATTAATAAACATGAAAACATCTATTCAAAAATAGCAGAGTTAAAGAAAAATTCATATACTTGAGACCTTATTAGAGTAAGAAAAATTTAACTGATTAAATCAATAATTCTGTAAACAATCAAAAATTTTATAAAAATAACTTACATGAGGAAAATTATCTGGCTTATGACCAACTGACTGCAAAAATGAGGTAATGCCACTATCTTTAGGTGTAGTGCTCCATATTGAGTGAGTTTTAGGTGAACCCTAAAAGAAAACTTTAATGTGTCAAAAATAATATAGTTGAATTAAGCTTTAGAAGCAGATTTAATATTGCAATTTTTCTTGTAACAGAATATGTATGGCATAGAAATGGTCTTTATAAATGTTAGGAACACCTGAAAGCTATTCATTACTTAATGAGAATTTCATAAAAACTTCAGATACTTCACCTAATTTTTTCTGTTTTATAAATAGTGTAAGCATACAATTCTTAGAATTTATATTTCTTCAAAATTTTTCCCTCTTTTTTATTAAGTTTAAAATTATTTCCAAAATTTTTTATTTCATTTATTAGTATCCATTTTAAACTATTTATCAGGTATCATTTGTATTATTTTTTAACACTTTAATCTAATGTTTAAACAGATAAAGAACTTATTTTTACTCAAAATTTATTTTTCAAATTATGTTGAAGTTTAGAAACATTTTTCTATATATATAACAGCTATAATTTTTATAGCATTTTCTTTGCATAAAATACAATTTGGAATTGAAATGTTATTCAAAATATGAAATACATACATAATTTCTTTAAATTTTCTTTAGATAAGTGATGCTAAGAGCATTAACTGATACATTTTTAAATAAAAAGATTATATTTTTTAAAATAGCACAAAAGAAAGATAAAATATATTAACCTTGTTCTTAAAGTAATCTTAAGTTATAAATTATAAATTTATTCACAAATAATAAAATTCTCTTCAAAACACTTCTGAAATAAGAACTTGTATAATATTGTTTTACATTTCTATAATTCTACACTATTTAAAAAAAAAAAATTTAAAAGTGATTTAAATATTAGCTTATTTTCATAACATTAGAAATTTCAAAAATTATAGATAAATCAATTTGATTATTAGCTTTTCAAAAACTAAAGAGTCCTTTCAGAATAATCAAGTAACTGCAATTTGAATTAAAAGAAAATTGCATTGCCAGAATCAACCAGATAAAAGCAGGATACAGATTTGACAAAATATTTATTATGGTATTAATGCAACAATCTCAAAATGAAACTTAATTTCTTTAAATTTTTTATATGAATTCATGTCATAACTTATAAAAACAATGAGAATTAAATGCATAAATTCAGATTCTTACTTTCAGCTAAATATATATTTTAACTTTTATTTCATAAAGCCCCCCTCCCCAAATTACCATAATAACTTGTATTTCTTCTGACCATCCTTAATTTTTTAAGATTTGTATGAAGCCTGTAATTACCTAAATTTAAACATTTTTCAAAAGTGTGGAAAGAGAAGGCAAATTCCAACACGCCATTTTAAAAATCTAATTACTTTGTATACAATACCTTCATAAAATATACAATTTTATTTGATGTATAGATAACTTATTGTATATTAATTATGTTATTTTTAATCTTTAGGTTTAATAATGTTATTAGCTTTTATAATCAAAAGACAAAATACTTTTCACTATTCAAGTGATTACAGAAGAAACTTAATTTTCCATATTAATATAAAAATAAAACTAAGAAATTTCCTTTTCTTAATAATTGAACACTTAATTCTGCATTTAATACTGTTAAATGTTGTAAATATCTAAATAAGTAATGTTTACAAAAGCTTAAAAATAATTTAAGTTATTTTTAAGCTATTGTAAACATAGCATTAAAAAATCAGATTTTCAACCATTCTAAAAATAATTATTTAAAATATTTATTCACAATTTATAAACTGGGGGTTGATGTTGATAAAATTTATGTTTTGTTTCTTATTAGGAAATTTTAATTATTGATATCTATGACACTTTATAATTGTTCTAAGATCTTGAATTGAAAATAAAAAAAAAGTTCTAGATCTTTTTTCTTTTACTTTTCAATTTAAAACTAGTATATTGATAAATGCAACAAAAAACTTTTTATTTTTTTTAAAAAAAAACTAAATTTAAGAAAAATTTAAATTTATTAAATCAATATAAATTGCAAATAAACTTAACAGTGAATTAACAGAATAATTTCCAGTATTTATTAGATTAATTCATATTTACTATTGTTATAGTTAATTATAATTGTTTAAAGTATAATACAATAAAACAGATTATAATTGGTAACCATAAATATAAAAAATAAATCTGAAGAAATCACATCTTAAAATCTCTCAGAATATAAGTAACAAATTACAAAAACAAGGAAAACTCATGTGATCAGTGTTTAGATGTTTATAATTTTAAAAACAATTTGGAAATAATTTAATGATTTCAAGTAAGTAAATTATTTAGCCAGTTAAAATTGAAAATTCTAACAAAAAAAAATGCTAGGCAAATTTGAATTTTTAGAAATTTGCATAGATACCTAATATAAGAATAGCTAAGCTCTCACCAAGTGGCCTGATTGGTGATGGTTACTACAGAAACAAGAATAAGGACATAGTGGTTTGGTTGGTTAGGGTGTTTGTTCTCATTATTGGAAAATAGTAAGTTCAAATTCCATCCCTAATAAAGATTGTGTTTGCTAATGATGGCTAGGGTATGTAAAAAATGTTGTGGTTGTAATGTCCTTCATGTGAAATGATAACTCTGGGGTACCAGGCCAAGTATTGAGGAGTCTTCTCCTTGGTCCCTGCCTCTAAATTACAAAGACCCCCACTTGGCTATTTCTATCAAACAGAGTCCAACTCAGGGTGTATATACAGGGAAGCATACTGGTGCAACAACGATAGTAATAAGATTCATCCATTTTAAATTAAAAGTGCTATGAATTTGTAGTATTTTGCATGTACTAAAACCCAAACTACCACCAATATCTTGCGTTATTTTAAAATTTGAAGTATTAATTCCATACATATTTTTATGGTTAGTTTTAATTTTCTTAAGTAATTTTTCTAATCAGTTAAATTGTCAAGAAACTCCCATTTTAAAAAAGTTTTGAAATCACAAGCGATAAAATTTTTTTGCAATATTGCAAGCTTTCATTCCACTGAATTGTTATCAAAACTTTCGTTAGTTCAGCCTTTGAAAAGCCTTCAATTTTGAAAAGGGCTTCAAAAGCAAGTTTCTAAAGCTAATTTAAAAAATAAGAAATGAATTTTCAGCATTTGATTCATTAAGAATGTTGAAATCACCTAGAAAACAAAATTTTGGAATAAAGATGTAAATAAAGGTATCATGCAACATATAAATTTAAGACTTATTTATAAGAGAAAGAAAAGTACCATCTTTAAAAAAATAGCAGTATTAAAAGAAAAATTAAATTTTTAGGAATAAAGACACTGTGCAAAATTTTAGAAGCAATAAATTTTTGTTGGAATAGTGAGAAAATAAAAGTTCCTGAGGAAAGGCTAGTTATTTTTTGGGGACAAATATTTAAGGTAAAAGAAATGTCAACAAAAAGTGGTCAATCAATCATTTACTTTGACAAAACTTGAATAAACAGGAACTTAACATTTAAAATATATATTGACAATAAGACAGGTTCTGAAATATCAGCAAATGTCAATGTGAAAAATAGACTTGTTCATAATAGTTTGTCAACAAATTTTCTTAAAGATGTTCCACTTTTATACTATGCACTATCAAAAATTTGTAACTAATGAATTACAAGAACTTTAAAAAATATGTTGAAAAGCTTCTTCCAAACCTACAACCAAATACTGTTACATGTATGGAAAATGTATCTTCATAACTATCAAACATCCAATTAATACAAAACATTCTGCAAATAAGAATTGATTTAAAAAAATGACATACAATGCGATAAGTACATGCAAAAAGCAGAGTTTTTCTCTTACAGATAGTAATCAAAAATAGCTTATAAAATAGTTAATTTAATAGAGAAAGACAGACATGCAATTCTAGGATACCAATCATCACAATGGAGCAAACACAAAAAAATTTGTTGAACCCTATGAGAAAAAGTAAAAAAAAATAAATAAATAAATAAACATTACTGTTGATACAAGTTTGGACAGTTTAAATTTTATTTTTCAAATAGCTATCCTGAAATTTAATTTGGCAGAATGGAAAGTATATTGTAGATATACAGAAAACCTTGAAAATTATTGCTGAGAAAAAGATGAATAGTTAGAAGAGCCAGTGGATGACCTTTTATTTCAAATCAATGAAAATTTAGTTCGGAAGATGCTGAAATTGCTGAGAATGATTAAAGACTTCCAAACTCAATAAAAAATTTTTAAACTTATAGAATGTTAATTTATTTTCAATTATAAAAAACTTTACTTTTACAAATTGAAAATTCACATTAAATATCATTGAAATTTTGGTCATTATACTAATAATTTAGTTATTAATAATCAAATATTATGAAAATATTAAGATTTGAACATTTTTGTATTAAATAATTTTTATATTATATCAATTTTAAACTTTAAATAATATTAAAGTTTTTTAAGAAAAATAAAAAAGATCATTAAAATCACTATCAAGTGTTTAGCATGTCAAAATAGGCATCTTAGTTTTTACTTTTCTTTCAAAAACGGAGTAAGCCTTAATTCCTTGGCAAGAAGGCATAAACAAATTAGCAAACAGGTGTTTTTATGTTAGATATTAATTTATAAATGATTTATCTATTAACAAAATGAAAATTATTTTAATACCATAGCTTTTAAACCATAGTTTAAAAAAATTATCATAAAAAAACTTTTTTACACTTACACAATCTTCAGTATCCAAAAAAGCTGGTGGTGGTGGAGACGAAGACCCAAAAGCAGATCTTGAATGCCTCTACAATATAAAAGGATAAGTTAATGTTCCTTCAATTATAAATATTTAGGGAGTGAAAATAATTAATAAATAAAACATATGGGAGTCGCTTCTAAATGAATACTATTGTAAGTGAATTATCTTTATTATAAGTAATTTAGAGTAAAAGCTTTTAAACCATATAATAAATTTTAAAAAAAACTTAACATGTTTGATACTATTCTTATGCAAACATGTAATTGAACAGCAATATTAAAATGCCAATCCTACATCAATGTGTGGTTTAGAGTAACATCTCAGTAGCCAATCCTGCAAATTATGCATCATAAGATTAATTCTACATTTATTCACAGAGTCATTCAGCATTATACGGTAGAGGCTTGATTTAAAAACCTAATTAACGAACATTCATGATTTTATGAATTAGAACCAAGTTCCATAGATACAATGATAATTTTAATTTTTATTAATGCTTTGCAACAACAAAAACATGGAAAAGTGTTTTAAAAATGTAGTTTGGAAACAGAAAAAACAAGTTATTATACTTTTTCATGAATAAAATAAAAGTAAAAATTGTTTTTAAAAATTAATTTTACATGCATTTATTTATAAGCTCATACAAGCAATTTTTCTAATAGTACTTTATTTATAAAGAAAGAACATTTAGATACAAAACAGTTAGAAAAATGAGCATGAGATCTTGAAACCATTTCACAAACATTCGATTTATGGTGTAATCTACCAGTCCCTGCGATTTCATAAATATGATGGCCTACTGTTAAAAAGATTTGTCAGCTGATATTAGAATGTATGGTATGATGTATGAATTTATATTTAATTGATTTTCTATCATATTCATAATAAAAATAAATCTGTTTTAAATACAAATGCATTTTTACAATGAGGCATTTACTATCAAGTCATTTCCATGACTAGAAATATTAATTCCAGACTGCTTTTAATAAACTTGTATTTTACACGAATACACTGCTGCCCATTCAAAGTGCAACATCCTGAAGAAATTATGCAAATCATGTGAAATTTGTATCATGATTTTGTGGCAATGGGATATGCAAATCTTTAGCATAGCAAAGCATACACATATTACAGGTGATCAATACGGTCATCTATAAGTGCTATATAAAAGGAAAATAGATTTAATGTAAAGAAATTGTTTTATATGAATTTTTGTGTAAAATGTTTAACTTTGCCTCATAGGAAACATTAAGTGTTTTTTGAGCAGATTAAATGAGGAAGAATAGTAGCTTATAGGAATTGTGGTTTATCCATGTCCTTACAACAAATTCAGCAGTTGGCAGTAACATACCAATGGTTAGATTTGAGTTTGAAAACACCAGCTCTGGTGAGAAGTTTGAGCTACTACATTATGTATCACTACACTACTGTAGTGAAATCCAATACAATACCATATCATGATACAGCATCTAGTATCATGGTTTGGGATTTCACTAGTATACATTACTAGTACTCTGAACAACCAAAACTGCATTTCTGAAGTGTTGGAGCCCATGGTCCTCCAATACCTTCAATGCTTGTCATAACCCTATTCTAATAGGCTAATGTATATGCAACACATAGCACTGAACATTTTATTTAAATGCTAAAATTTATGAATAATGTTTCATTTTTTTTAATACTACATGGTATATTTTTTCTGTTCTAATAGTAAAAAAGAACTAAAAATATAATTTCATGAAAATGTGTAGAAAAACTGATTTTTCTTTCACATACCAGATAGAGATAAATAGTTATGAAATCCAAAAATATGAAATTTTTAAAATTAAAAACATTTGCAGAATATTCAAAATAAACACAAATTTGATAAAAAAAAAAATTTAATACAGCTTAAAAGGTTTCAAAAATAAGAGAATTACAATACTTGTTGAGATTATTCATCATATTCATGTACTTTTTTAATAGCAATTAATACTTACTAAAGAAGAACAATTTCGGGATATTGTCATTATAGCAGGATCATCTAAATCATCTTCTAATCCAAGCTGCGAAATACTTTTTGAAACTATATCCTATAATAAAAAGTTCAATTAAATCGGAAAAAATATTTTAAAAATAAATTAAATTAAGAATAAATGAAAAAAAAACTTACATCTTGATTACCGTCAACTTCTAACAATGAATCATTGAAAACAGATTGGGGAGCAAAATTATTTTGTTTCACTAATTCAGACAGCTTCTCATGAGCTTCTTCCCAATCATCTATAGAAAACATATGCATAATTAAAAAAAGATAAAGTCAGTGACATGACAGCCCATTGAGGGCCAAGGACTACAGTGTTTATATTTGTTTTCTTGACCAATGGCCCAGGATTGCCAAATATATATCCTGGTTAGGTGATCAGCCTAATAAAAAATAAAAAAAATAAAAATAAAAAAATAAATAGAAAAAAATAAATAAAAACGCCGTTGTTTAGTTTCCAAGTATGCTTGGTTTTATCAGCCTACTGAAGGGATTAAAGGCTGAGTTAATCTTATTCAGCCTGGGGATTGAATCTCAGATCTGTGTTAAAAGTGCAAAATGCTACCACAACACCAGGCTTCAGCACGCATAATTCGATACATAATATGGGAAATGTTATAGTACCATGTTATGCTTTTCCAAAGTCAAAAATATTAAGACGGTTTCTCTTCAAAAATGCATTTTGGATTTAAAATTTCAAATCAATACTTACACAAGTGGACCTTCTTCAAAATTCACTCTAAAGAGAATGGATGCAACAATTCTTTTCTAAGACATCAAGGAATTTAGCACTGACCATATACTCAATAGTTTTGCACAAGCAACTCATAAGAGCCATTGGAGAATAACTCTGAGAACCAGATATAATATGCCAAGAAAGTAATTTTTTGCAGACAGGGTTATTTCCCAGAGGGCCAAAGGAATCTATTATATTTCAGAATTAGAATCACTATCATTTATCTTATTATATGGGATAAGTATGCTCCATTCAGATATATTAAAGATATAAACAATGAAAGTATGTTAACTAGAGAATTGTAATATAAGTGGAACATTTTTAATTGCATTATATATCCCATCTGCCTTAATTCTTATTTACATAATACATATAAATATTAATAAGGCTTTTAGTTTTTTACATATTTAACAATGCGGTAAAAACTAATTCAATTCTTAGAAATGCCAAATATTAGCTATAAATGAAAAATTGTCAATTTAAACTTCTTTCCAATTCATAAAAACATAAGATATTTAGATTTAAAAAATTAGACAGTTAATATTAAGATAAATTATAAGTTATAATTTATCTTAATATTAACTGAAATCATTCACATCTATATATTTTTTACACCAAACAGTGTTTCACAACAATTCAAATTATGAATGCTGCTTAGTATCAATTGAAAATATAATTACCATTTGCTGCTTGACCAAAAGTTTCATCATTTAATGCATCATACTCTTCTTCTACATCATCTGTTAATAATTCTTCTTCAACTGTATGTCGTCCTAGAATCTGAAATTGTGATAAATTTCACTTATGATCACTTTTTATAAAATGGTTAAAACTAAGAAATTTTTAATTGAAATTATAAAATATTTTTACATTTTATTGAAATATTAGAATTTTGGCTAATTTTAAAATATGGATTAGCATGAAATATAATTAAGCAACTTATTCCTATTACCCTGAGAGGGTGATAAAATTGGTAAAACTGCATTAAAATGTTTTTATATGTTTGTATGACATAATTTGAGTTTTATGATGTATTGTGTAATTTCGAGAAGATTCTTGTAAAACTTATCGATATTTAGCTCTAATAACTTTTAAAACGATTTTAGATAAATTTAAAAGAATATATATTTGCTTTGTTAATATTTAAAAAGAAAAGCAATGAATTATTTACCAACTGCATATTTTATACATTTTTCTTTTATACCGAACGTGCTTTGTTTTTCCCTTCATATTAACACGTTTGAGCCATTTTTTTCATATTTGCTTTCGCTACAGCTTTTAATTTAAAATCTGCTGTGTGATTTAAAAGTTTTTGCTTCCATATAAAGATATACGAATTTGAATATTTTCAAAACGAAGCAGCTCATGTCAAGGCAAATTGTAAAATAACGTTAGCAACATGCAACTGTAATATCTTTACAAAGAACCGAACTCTATTCCTTTTGTAATATATTCCTATATCATAGAAAAATAACTTTAATTAATTTTATTATAAAAATGTTATAAGAACATAAAAGAAAAATAATGTTTGCAATTTGGTTTGTTCAAAATGCATTTGTTTATATTTATGTTATGGTCCTGAACCATGAAATAATGTTTCAAATATAGATAAGGTAAAAACAAATTTATTCAAATATCAGACTATTTACATTTAATTCCAAAATTATAAAGTATTGAAGTATCTTTGCTTCTGCATTCAAATGCATTTCCTATAATTAGCAGGCTATCAAAAACATTTACATATTGTAAAGAGTGAGAAATATTTTGAAAAATAAAAAAATTTTTAACATTTTGTTTAAAAATATTATTTGTAAATGTAGAATGAAGGATTGGTAGTTGGGTTTTCTAGCGCAAAGTCCAAAAGACAAGCTGTGCCAAAAATTTGTGTAAATCATACAAAATTTGTAGAAAACCCATTAAAATCAAAATACAAAAAACAGTGTAAATAATTAGTTTAAAATTTATTATAAATTAAAAAACAATGGCAAATATAATTCTAAAATTTAGATAAAATCAAGGAAACTTATTGTCCTCAAAAAGCTTCCTATGAGGTGGCTGACCCACTGAAGCAAACATGGTCAAAATATTAGTTTTGAAGAATGTAAATCGATAAAAGCTAAAATATGAACATGAGATTAAAATATAATTAACAGTATATGGGTTCATCACATGTTTCATGCCATGGAATTGATTCATTTAGAAAAAAATTCTTATGTGGGAAAAGTGTGTGTCTGATATGATGGCGAGTTAATCTAAAATCTGCTCTTTGTATCAGTAAAACTGATGGGATAAAATATGAGAAGATGGCACACAATTTATTAGAGACCTGCATACTCCATAACTCCTGCCAGAAAGAATTTACAAATATTTTTACAATCCTTCTCACATCAAAAAGACGGACCCATGATTTAAGTAAATATGATGGAGCTTTAGTAGCTGCACCTGCCTTTTCATTTCCCTCTAGACCTTCATGACCTGGGATCCAACTGAAAATAATTTCATAGCCTTTGCCAGCAAGGGAGTAGAATGAAGGGAGATCTGATGCCTTAAATATTATTCTACTGTGCCTTCACAGATAATAATCTTAACAGCAAGAAGAGAATCACATTTCCATGTTTGAAGTAAGAGGAGTTCTACAAGATAATGCTACACCATTTAAATTAGTTGAAGCTATATTAGGCAGTTTTTGAAAAAATCCTTCAGTAAAACTTCTCATGCGTTAAAATAATGCATATCTACCAAACATATTTCTTAATTCAATTTTTTAATTTGATTGCTTGACTTTAATTTTACATAATTAAAAATTTAATTAATTTAAAATTTTAGAATTTTAGATTTATAAAATTTTAGAATCTACATTAATTAATTTAAAATTAATTAAAATGTAGATTCTAAAAATTAAACAAAAGATTTATTAATCTAAAATGTATATTTAGTTGTACTAAATTCAAAGAATACGGAATACATTCATAAAATGCTATCATTTGTGTTTTCTGTTAATATTCATAAAAAAATATTCTTGTAATAATGAAACTAAATGGTAATCTGTAAAAAAACCAATATTATCATATAAAAATATGTTATCTGGACAAAATTAAGTACTATATTTAGAGTAGTAAATAATGAAGTTACCAATTAGAAACAGGTATTCATAATAAATGAAATTTTTAAGTAAAAGATGAAAAAAACTCCACAATTTTTTTTTTGATTAAATAAATATATTTAATCAAGAAAACAATATTTTTAAACACTGGAGCTTTTTCTAACTCTTACTGAACTTTCACTCAAAAAATACATCAGTTTAAGATTTCCCAATAAGCAAGTTTTCTAAATTATCAAGAAGTGTGTTTCTAAATTTCTTTTGATTTTTTATCAATAAGATAAAAAAAAATTTCCACATTCTGCATTGCTATGAGGTATCACTAACAAAGACCACATGAATTTGGCTATTCTGTCACACACATATTTATAACTATTATTTATTCCCTTAAATTTTATTCTCTTCTACAATCAATAGCCTTTCCCGATGGTTAAAATGGAAGGCATGTAGTTAAAAGAGAACAAGAATATACCTCTAGTATTATACCCTCATTCCCTCACAAAAAGAGCAGTAACAAGAATGATATAGTAGTATATAGTGCGATATAATAAAACTTTAAATATATAAATATTTTCCTTTATAATTTTTTAAAATAAAAGATTTTTAATTAGCCCCCAATATCTTCTATTTTTATAAACAATGCAGAAAACATTCCATGATATCAGTAAAAATGTAAAATTTGGCAATTGTGCTTAAAATTTACACACGATACATAGAAGTTGACAGGTCTGATTACATGACAGTAAACTTTACACAGAATACCTATTAGCATTAATTATGGATCAAATTAATTACAAATGTTTTGAAAGTATAGCATTAATTTTAAGTGAACCAGAGATCAACATCCTGACGCAAGTTAAATTCTCTTTAGCCATTTTCAATTTAACTCCAAACAGAATGATTTTATTAATTAAATTAACCACGGGAAAGCTTCAATTTTTAAAAAATGTCCTATGTAGTGTCACTAATCATATCAATATAGAAAAGTAGAAATATAAATATCATTTTTTCAAATAATTATCCTCTATTAAATCAATGATTTAAAAAATTACTGCTTTATATTTTATACTACAATTTGGTTTCTTAATTGTCATTTTTTGCCAATGTTTCCTAGTTTAAATAACTACAACTTAAAGAGAATTTTAAACTTGCAAACTTATATTTCTTGGTTAGAAGTCAGTCTCACATATTATTGATCTAAGCACTAATCATTCAGTTTCAGCTCTGAAGCATCCTAAGATAATGGCCAAGTTTACCTAAAACTCCATTTTATCTCAATTGCAATATTTAAATACAAGTGGAAGATTACCATCGCTTTGATAAAATTCAGAAGACAATGCAAATGTCATAATATATTTTCAATTTTTCTCCTACTAAAAAATTGTTATAAATCAAAATATATTATAATAATTTAAGCTTCAGAAAGCTTTACTAATTTGGCTATAATTAGCTCATGTCCTTCATGGGGGAGCCTGTAACCCCTAGAAGCTGCGTCCTCAGAAGGTGTATAGGGGAATGCCATAATTATATATTTCATAGAGTAGTAGAAGGGAAATAAAATACCCACCACAGGAAAACAAGTCAAACCTCTTCAGAGGCTCTGACAAATTTTCTCTTCAAAGAGTAGTGTAATATTAGGTTGGGGGGAAAGTTATCCATTATTTTTCGGTAGACGTCTGTAGTGATCGCTATCTCGTGAGATATCAATCAAACAATTTCAGATTTATGCTCGTTGGAAAGGTGACATTTGACACTAAAATATCCTCTTGCGGTTTTTTGTTTGATTAATTCAGTTACGAGTACAAGGTTTCAAAAATGGAAGACAACAAACAGAAAATTCGATACATTTTAGTTTTTCTTTTAAAATGGCGAAAATGCTAACTAGGTGGCTAAAATTGTGAATGATGTTTATCTTCTTATATATGACTGTAACAACCAGTTACGCACAATTTTGGTTTCGTCGATTCCGTTTGGGTATTTGGATGCTAAAAATGCACCTCGCATGGATACAACATCGTCGAGAATTTCAATAAAATATCAAAAATTATCAAACTTGACAGCATGTCAGCAGTCGTAACTTCGCACAAGACCTAAAAATCTACATGAAAACTGTTTTAAACCTTTTGACAAAGCGAATCTGTTAACAAATTAAGTTACAAAAAGTTCACGTAAAAAAATGGATTTCTTTTTCCCCAACCTATTATTATTGTTTAGATTCTCTCCCAACCATATCATTGATTGCCCTGCCATATTGGCGAAACTCTTTCAGATCTATCTCGATCCCATACATCAACTCCTGTATTCAACAGAAATTGATGTAGCCACTGGACACTTTTAGATCAATTTGACCTCATGGCACTATTTTACTGGACAAGACAACAACAATAACCGTTAATCTGCGCTTTAGTTCCCCTACTCTGCCAACTTGGCGATAAATGCACCAAGCGTGGTAAACCGGACGTTTTTATAGCCAATAAGCTCTTTATGGCAACCTCCATAGGAAATAATTTGCGTTTTTTCGTGCATGCTCATTAATTGGTTTTTTTCTTTTGGCATTTTCATTGGTCGTTAATTAGTTTCAGTTTGAAAAATCGGTCATTTTCTTTGGTTGCTGATTAGTTAAAAATCGTATTCCATTATCGCCATGGCAATAGTGTTTTTGAAAACCCGCCAAGTACGGGACCCACAGCACACTTTCGCCAAGTTGGCAGAGTAGGGGACCTAAAGCGCATTTTCACCACAATAACTTATGCACAAATTATTCTATCTATCAAAGTGAAAATCAAGACCAGGCAGGAAAAAAATATTTATATGAAGTTTAATTTATTAAACTATATTTAACAAAAGTTGTGTAAATTTAAATCAATACCCCTGAAAAATATAATTATTTCATCATGAACAACAAATTGGTTGGATCCTATCAGAGCCCACACCTCTGTCACAAATAACTATAGTAGGCAATAAATATTGCCAGTCTTGGTAATCCTACTTTGACACAAAGATATGGTAAGTATAATTATTTCTGGAATTCTTATTTCACTTTTTTCTTCTGCCTTGACGCTTTTTATCAGTTTGTCACCAAGGGTGTAAGCTCTCCTAAGACTTTATCAACAAATTTACATGAACCACTTTGTCACAATATTCAAATGTATGATCATAATTTATAATGAAGCTAGCTAAACTACAACACTGATTATCTTTTAATCCTAAAAAATTCCAATATTATTTGGAGAATGTTCAAAACATTCATAAATTAAACTTTAATGTGAATAACAAAATTAAGAACACGAAAAAAAATACAAGCAAAAAATTATATCATAATGTTAAAAATAACTAAACCAATCCAAAATATTAACAGTAAACATAAAATTTCGGCAGAAATCTTAGTTTATGTTATCTACCCATCGGGGGAAAACTTAATTCAAAAATAAAGATCTATTTCACTCGGTATCGTGAATTACAACAATAGTTTAGAGGAAAAACAAAGATTTATTCATAATTACTAGAAACAATTTTGGAGAATATGATAAGCATTATACAGAAGAAGTATTTCGTAACGAAAATATTTTTCTAAAAGAAAACAAAATACTTACATTCATTCTAGACGGAATATCCGTATTAAAACCGAAAAAATCATCAGCCATATCGTTTCCTTATAAATAAACTCTGAAAAAAATGTCTATAAATTACATTATTTGGATTTATGTAATGTCAGAATCCTTCATTAACATTTTAGCATCATGAAACGCAAAGTATAAAACATTTATCACATTTTTATTCGTAAACTAGTTAGTCATTTACTGCGATACTAAGCCTAAATTGGGATATATAACAAACGAAACTCCAACAAACTTTAAAATATCGATTAAAATAAAAGGAACAAGCAAAAAATTATTATCTCTTCTGCTTGATTTTTAATAAATTGTTCCCCTAATTCAAGAGCGCACACACGTTACCAAACAAACTCACATGATATTATTCTTAAAAACGTCACCAATCTGTTGCCAAATACATTATAACTAAACTGAAACTTTTAGGTCAATATTGCCACCATCAAATAAAAGTTTTAAATTTAGGCAGATCAGCATCGTAAGGATTTAATGATAAAAGAATCTTTTACATAACTAATAGAGCTATGTCTGTTTTATAGATTAGAGTAACTAATATGACGTCAAAAGTATCAAAAAAAGAAACAATGAACTATTCCCATACTACATTCTAAAGCCAGTAACAAAGCCAGAGCGATTTCGCACCGAATTCACCGTGACAAAACTTTCACGTTGAATGTCCTATCATAATGATGTTAAGGGGACTGTTTCCTCAAAATAAATCTTGAAATGAACTTCAGTGCCATTTAGCACATTTGTTTTGCAGCGATCGCTCTTACAGAGACTGGAGAAACTGATTGGTGAGTTTTAACTTATTAGCCACACCAAAACATCTTTTTACAAAGAAAAGATAGTTCTTAAATCAATAGGTGTGAAAAAGGGGTATGAACAGGAGGTCACTTAACTGGAGGGGTAAGGTGATCATTACCCCCCCCCCATGCCTGTTTCAACGCAGATTTTCTCCTCATATGTGGTCAATTTGCCTTGAAGATTGTTTGTCCTCTTTTGAGGGTCCACAATCCCCTCAGAGTATTTCTTTCTGGAACTGTATGTCAATAAATCACATGACTGGGGAAAAGGGCTAGTTCAAACGCTTCTGAAATCTCACACGGGAAATGCTGGTTGCTGATGTATCAAGCATTGAAGGAGAATAAGCTGCTCTTAGATTCTGAGAAGAAATAATTATTTTATTTACTTTTAGAGTTCAGCTTTCTGTGTAGTAAAAATACTATGCAGATGCACAACAAAAATTGAGCAATTATACTACTATTATTACTCATTAAATGTTAAAATATAATTATAAATATTCAAATTATATTAAAAAAAAGTACATTGAAAATGTATTTATTATTTTATTTATCTGGATTTAATTTCTATTCAACTTGCCTTGAGGGTTTCTTGAGAAAACAAAACAAATACGTTTCTCTCCAAGTACTACACTTTTATAATAGACAAAAAGTTGAATTTCTTATCTGTTTCAATAGGGAAAAAATGTTATTTATTTATTAGTTTTTCAATAACTTTTTTTCTTTATAAAATGGCTTTGACTTATAGTTTCTACCAATGATTTTTGTAGGAATGGAAAGTCTACCTGCAGAAATTAAGACAATCTTATTTGGATTAATCAAACATATCGACATTGTTTCAAATAAATTACAAATTTTAAAAACAGTACAAATTAATACGTAAATCATAGGAATTGTATCTTTGCTCACATTCAGGAAACGGAAAGGCAGTTCAGGCATCAACTTTACATTCATTCTTTTCTAATTTTCGAAAATTGTATGTACTGTTAGTCTTAATTCAATATTGGAGTTACATACATTTTGTAAAAAGTAGTTTCGCATCCAAGCAATTTATTTTTTAAATGATTACGTCATAATTTTTAATTTTGCCATAAAATATATATTTTAGACAGCCAGAAAATGAAAATGTTTCATACCATGTTGTTTCGTATACTTTGTTGCATATATACTGCGTTCATATTCTTCATATACTTACTACTTCATACATAATGTTTCATATACTTTTTTTTAAAACTTTATGAAGAATATATGTCAGTCACTATGTAAGAAACATTTGAAAACATAAAACTTTTTGTACTAATTATTTGAAAAATAATTTGAATTTGAAATACATAATATGAGAGCATGTGTAATTACAATATATGTCCACAAGGAG
This sequence comes from Latrodectus geometricus, assembly GCA_026290005.1. Taxonomy (NCBI): domain Eukaryota; kingdom Metazoa; phylum Arthropoda; class Arachnida; order Araneae; family Theridiidae; genus Latrodectus; species Latrodectus geometricus. The sequence continues at coordinate 103,670 of JAPDSC010115382.1, forward strand.
GTGTATTATCACCATTACTTTGGAATCTGGTTGTAAATAGCCTATTAAAACATCTTAATTCTATAGGTTACTATACCCAGGGGTATGCCGATGATATTGCCATACTCATCCTTGGTAAAGACTTTCACATAACTTGTCAACTAATGCAAAATGCTCTAAGTTATGTAGGCAAAAAGTGTAAGGAAAGGAATCTGGACATAAATCAACAGAAGACCAACCTTATACCATTCACAAGAAAAATAAAAAGAGAGGGATTCTTTATCCTAAAACTTTTTGAGGTTGAAATCAACGTTGCTTCTGAGGTGAAATTTCTGGGCTTAATTCTCGACCAAAAACTCACCGGGAATAAACACGTTGACTACAAAATCAAACAGGCAAAAAAATGCATTATGACATGCAGACACATGCTTGGTAAAGACTGGGATCTACAGCCAAAAATGATGTTTTGGATGTACACAGCAATTGTCAGGCCTACTTTTACATATGCATCGGTGATATGGTGGAGTAAGGTGGAACAGAAAACTGTGAAGGACAAGCTAGGAAGTCTGCAAAGACTGGCCTGCTTGTGTATCACAGGTGCGATGTCCACAGCACCTACCAGAGCACTAGAGGCAATTCAGGACCTGACTCCACTAGATATCATCATATGCAGCGCTACCAAAATAACTGCATATAGAATGAAATAGCAAAATCAGTGGTGTGATAAGCCCTCTTCTGGAGATCATATTGCTATTACCAAAAAAATCAATCACCAAACTCTCCAAATGCCTTCAGACAGCATGGAAAGAGCATACGTGTTTGAAAGACCATTCGAGGTAGTTTTTCCTACCAGAGAAGAATGGAAAAACAGCATGATTGAAATAAAAGCAATGATCTTATCTGATTTACTGATGGATAAAAAAAAGCAACCTCTCAGGACTGGGGGTCTATGGCGTGGCACCAAGATTCAGCCTTTATGATCTTATTAAGGCTTGGGGAACATGCCACTGTCTTTCAGGTGGAGGTTCTTGCTATCGCCAACAGTCTGCAAATAAATTTAAAGAAGGGTTACCAAGGTAGGCGTATTCTTATTTTCAGCGACAATCAAGCTGCATTGATGGCTCTCTACTCATTCCAAGTCAAATCAAA
>JAPDSC010115382.1:105197-123990 GCA_026290005.1 Latrodectus geometricus
AACTAAATGTGTGTGTGTGTGTGTGTGTGTGTGTGTGTGTGTGTGTGTGTGTGTCATAAAGCAGATTCTATTCGGCTATAAGATTCTATTCGGGTTAGAAGAATAAAACTAAAACATTGACAAATGAGAAGTAAGTCTCTTGTAATTTGTTCTATAAACTTTCAAAAAGTAGCAGTTGCATTACAAAGGCTAAATTGCATTCGTGTATGTTCAAGTAAATCAAGAATATTGCAGTTTTATGGGAATTTACGGCATAAATTGAGATTTAATGATAAGTTTAATAAGATCCATTTGAGAAAAATGTTTTTATATCATAAAAATCTTCATTAAGGATCAAAATATTAATAAAATGATATAACTATCTTAATTTCCAACCATTCAATACTTTGTGTTATTCTTTTTAGGCAATATCTGTAATCTTATTACTTTTTAAAGTATGACATAATGTAAAAAGCTTATTACTTTTTACATTATGACATAACATGTCATTTCCTTTGCTTATATTAATCACATTTTGAAATTCCTCTAATACTATACGAAAGTGATAGAGTGCAAAACAGCAAGATTAAGTTGTTACAAGAAAGGGGTGCCTGTTGTTTCAATATAGGGGGGGGGGGACCGAATGTTTAATCTCTTTATCTGGATGAGGACTTCTAGTTATGTCTGGAAATGTTTTTAATAGGTCATGATATACTGTGTTACTTGTCACTGTTTTAACGTAAAATGCAAGAGTAATTTATGTTACTATTTAAATCAAGTAATTTTTGTTTATTTAATTAAAATTATATTAAAAAATTGACTCCTATAATTGCGATGAAACATTTTCCAACAAAAATGATCATTTAAAAAACCCTCCATAAACCATAATCCAAAGAAAGCACTGGAGAAGAATAGACATGAATAGGTAGTGTATTAACCACTGAAATTGCTATTTATGATACATTCCTCTTTTTAATTTAGATGCTGAGATTATGCGTATACCAGTATCAGTATCTTACTAAATTTATCGCTGACAAATAGGTAACGAAAGTTTTTTAGAATGGAATTAGTCACGTTAAAACCTATTTTAATCGGGTTTATTTTTTCCTTCCCTTTCTTTCTTTCTTTATTTATTTTTAAGTAGAACAGAGGCGAACATATTTGTGCTTTGTTACCAATTTAAACTAATATAAACATTTATCATATTTTTTTATTATTTTTATATATTTCATATTTTTGTAACATAATTGTTGATATCAGTTTTAACAATGTTATCGTTAAACGTTACCGATTAAAATTGCTATCAGGACTACGATCTTTTATATGATAAATGCGCAAATTTAATTTCTTAATCTTATCTAGTCATTCTATTTCAATAGAATTTCGAAAAATCATGCTAATCAATAAAATCTCGAAATTAATCATGCACTTGCCGAAATAGGTTTTTCTTCCTAAACAAAATCAGTCACTTCCGCCGTTAAATCTAGTGTTAGTCAGTTTACAACGTGAAGATAGATTGTATAGAAGTGGGAAAGTACAACAGAAAAAATCTTTTTTAAGTTAATTCATTCATCATTTTGTGTGATTCAATGCGTCGTTTCCTCAACCATAGAAGTTAAGTTGGTCAGCTATCGTTAAATTCTTTTTTGATGAACATATTTCATATTTTTTGAAGCGATGATTCTATTTTGTATTTAATCAATTCAGTTTTATGTTTTCGGCTCATTTGCATCAGAATTAATAAATGATAAATTGAATGCACAGATCAATAATAAATAAAACATAAGGTTTCCAGAAACCAGAAGTAGAATAAAAGGTATGATTTTTTTTAAAAGGGAGGTAAGAAGTACGGCTTGGACATAACTCCCTCTGCCGGAATGTTTACTTGTCTGTGTTTAGATTAGACTTCGGAAAAAATTTCACCATTTCAGAATTTTAAATGAATAAATTAAATTGAAATTTTTCAATTTTTATTTTATTAAAATCTCTCTACTTACTGTAGTCCAGGGTGCCCAACTGGGTTTCTATTTAATGAGAAATAAGAAAGAAAGATGGAGAAACGCGAACAATTTTCAGATCATGCAAAATATGTGTTCAAATTTTAAATTCAATTATACATAAATTTAATTACTAAATATAACTATTTCGTCTTGAATTGTTTATTATAATGATTTGATAAATGAAAATTAATTATTTACTATAAAAATTTTCAGAAAGTTTTAATTGTAATGATTTTTATCCGCACTTTATGAATACTATTTTTATTCTATCAATGTGCAGGAAGTTCAGAGACTTATTTTACAAATCGAGTCTTTAAGTGAAAAGTTCTCTTAGATGAAGCTCCTATTTTATATTATGGTTAAATGACTTTAAATTATTGTAAATACAATGTATCATATATACGCAACATTTCAAGTCTTATCTCTTATGTATAAATACGATAAATGTAAAACAAATATGTTTTGATTTCAGTTATTTTAAGATCAATATATTCTAATGAAATGAGTATTAAATTAATTCGTTACATTGATTTAGGATTCATGGAACACCAAAATTCATTAACTATATAGGTCAACAAATATTTTGACTTCTGGAATGTACTTTTTATGTGATAGATCAAATAAAATTTACATTTCTAAATTATATGGAAGACAGAAAATTAGTCAAAATATTGGAATTAAAGGGGTAACTAAGTTGAACAGCAAACAAGAAAATTTAAGGAATGTATAATTGTTTCTTATACTTATTTATTATTAGATAATGAAGAATTTTGACTATCTTTTTTTAATTTATAAACTTCAACAAGCTGGTTTAATCTTAAAGCATTTACCCAACTTGAAAATTAAAATATTTGTTAAAAGAAATGTGAATAATATTTAAAAAAAAACATTTACAAAATGGGTACGTGAAGTAAGGAAGAAATTTTTTAATTTGCACGAACAGGATAATAGTTTGCATATTTTGCCTTAATGTTTATGCAATTTAATTTGTGCAGTTGCATCCATTATGTAATTATGTCCTGTATTTTGACTTGTTAAAATCTTTTTAATAATTTTATTGCAATTATTTCCATATGCGTTATTGCAATTATTTTCATATGCCTTATTGTATTTTTGCAATTGTGAGGTGATTGGTTTTAAAAAATGTAAATGTTTATATTGAAAATGAATGTTCTATTCTAAGTTCTTCAGTGCATCATTATTTGCACAAAAATAAGATCTTCTGTTATAAACAATGATTTTAGCATTTAAAAGTCGCAAAATCTATATTTTATATGATAAACTACAACATATTACAAAAATAATATTTCTTGTAACATCTGTAAGCATTTCAACCACCAGTAAAGATTCTATTATTAATTTTTGTGCATTTTCTTTATCTTATTAAATATTTTGTGAAAAACTAAAAATTTATGTAAGTACAAAACTATAACTAACGATTTTCTTAGCTTAAATTCTATAATACAAATTTTATCATTTAATATATTCAAGAATAGATTTGATTTGTCAGAAATGTCAAAAATATAACTCAGCTATAATTTCTATTTTATAATATAATGGCAAAAAATGAAAACCCTCATTTACTTACTCAATTATTAATTTTAAATGAATTAATTATGAAAATGATTTATGCTTCTACAATTTACAAGTATTATATTTAATAGATTTACATTCAATGTAACAAAGAAATGAAAAAAAAATATCTTTCACATAAAGATTAAAAGTTTTAGGCATACTTTGATTGAATGTTAAATTATTTTTTATATACCATTTTTGATATTTAAATTTTTGTTAATAATTTTATTGAATTACTTTATATATATGTTTTGTAAACATTATTTTTATATGCATTAAAATATTTCAGTATACTATGGAGCAATTTATGCTTTTGTAAATTAAATCAAATGATGGAGAGCTATGTTAATCCAAATTTTAATTGGCTTACATTGCTCCTTATTTTTTGGTTATCATACAAGGTAAAAGAAAAAGTTCTTTCCAATTTTAGTGACCCAAAATAACATAACGTACATAAAGTATAGCCTGTTGTTAGTCCTCGAAATAAACACCATCGGAATCCAGCAACTACTGTCAACGTGTCTTTATTTGTACAACCCCCTTGCCGCAAAACTCGGGTTATTTTCTTACGCAATGAAGTCAGTAAGTGCTTGACGCAAGTCTGCTTTATTCGTGAAGGATTTTCCAGATGATTGTCCATGGAATGGAAGAGGGGTAATCTGATAGTGCAAGATCAGTTGAATATGGAGGATGGCACAAAATCTCCCTACCAAGTAGCTATGTAGTATTCCTGGCCATCCGCGCAACATGCGGCCTTGCGTTATCGTCCAAGAACAGTATACCCTTGCGATTAACCAGTGCTGGCTACTTCGGTTGCAATGACTGTGACAAATGCTCCAATTACTGTGAATTCAGTTCAGCAGTGACCGCTTTGCCCTTGGTAGCAACTCATAGTGAACCACTTAATGACTAGTTCACCAGACACATAGCATGTGTGTGCATAGGTGGTCTTGCGCTGTGTGGGACAGTATCTTAGGGTGACAACCAATAATTGGTATGCGTGAGAGAGCAATACAGAGCTCACTTTTTGTTACTATTAAATAACGATGCGCTACAGAGGTGAAAACGCAATGGCTGTCACTCATTGTTGTTTATAGACTTCCTACGCTTGTGTGGAACCCCCTTGCTTAACCTTACATAAGAAGTGCAGATGAAATTTAATCATTTTACTGAAAACGTTAAATTGTTTGTAAAGTTCTCTATACGTTTGACTATTGTCCTTCTCAATGGCCGACAGCACGGCTTCGTCATCCAAGGTCTGTGATTGACCACTGAGAGCTTCATCACAAAGTAACAAATCTTCCGACCTGAATTTATGAAACCAATGCCTCTCTGTTCGTTCGCTTACAATATTATTTCCAAACGCTTCACATATTTGGCAACTTAAATCAGCATCTGATAAATCCACTTTGAAGCCATACAGCAAACAACATTGAACGAGCTACTTCAACACGTCCATTTCTCTTCGCTGATGTTACGAGTTAAGACTGATAAATGAACGTGGTGGACTTCATTTATAATGAGTGATATTCCTACTCTCGAGTGACAGGTGTTTTAACTATGTTATACCCTAATTTTCATACATATTCTCACATCATTCAATGGGAACGTGGAAGTGGCAGGAACTTTCTTGTTTATCTTGTAATTAGTTTCCATTATTAGATTTAATTTTTGATTGAATGCAAAAAATTAATAACTTAATTCATATATATAAATTGTAAAATTTGTTATTTTGAAATTCTGATTCAATATATGCAAAAAAATAAATAAATGATGTTTTTAAATTAAATAAATGATGTTTTTAAATATAATGAGACCTTATAGTTCTACATTAGAATGCGTTATTACTTACATTTCCCCGCTTAATAGCTCTTGGATTGCATGTACAGGTACAGATGCCCATGCAGCTTCAACACGATGCCACAGTTCATCAAACGTAGTGACTGGCGTATGGTGACGAGCCAGTCGCCCGGCAACAATTGACCAGACGTTTTCTATTGGTGAAAGATCTGGAGAACGTACTGGCCAGGGCAACAGCCGAACATGTTCCGTATCAAGGAAGGTCCGTACAATACCGGCAACATGCGGTCGGGCATTATCCTGCTGAAACGTAGGGTTTCGCAGGGTTCGAATAAAGGGTAGAGCCACGGGTCGTAACACACCAGAAATGTAACGTGCACTGTTCAAAGCACCATCAATGCGAACAAGAGGTGACCGAGACGTGTAGCCAATGACACCCCATACCATCACGCCAGGTGATGGGCCAGTATGACGATGACGAATGCACGCTGCCAGTGTGCGTTCACCACGATGCCGCCAAACACGGATGCGACCATCATGATGATGTACACAGAACCTGGTTTCATCTAAAAAGATGACGTCTCGCCATTCGTGCGCCCAGGTTCGTCGTTGATCACACCATTGAATGCGCTCTTGTCTATGACGTAGTGTCAAGAGAAGCCGCAGCCATGGTCTCCGAGCTGAGAGTCCATGCTGCTGCAAACGTAGTTGAACTGTTCGTGCAGACACTTGTTGTCTTCCAAACGACCCCCGTTTCTTGACTCACGGCTCGTGACATGGTTGCACGACCCATTACGGCCATGCGGATAATATGCCTGTCTTCTCGGCTGCTAGTGATAGGTGGCCGTTGAGATCCCGCATGGCGTTCCGTATTAGCGTCCTGAACCCATCGATTCCATATTTTGCTAACAGTCATTGGATCTCGACCGACGCGATCAGCAATACTGTGATAAGATAAACTGCAATCACGGTACGCTATAATTCAACCGTTGTCAAAGACAGAAACGTGCTGGTACGCATTTCTCCTTCTTACACGAGGCATCACAACCACTTTTCACCAGGCAACAACGTTCAAATGCAAGTTGTGTATGAGGAACCGGCTGAACAATTTCCTCATTTAAACACAATGTAGGTGTCACTACTGGCGCCTGCTTTGTCTGAAACGCTAATCATTTGCATATCACTGCACCTTCTTCCTTTCGTATAAATTTCACGTCTGTAGCATGTCGCCTTCTTGGTGTAGCAATTTTAATGGCCAGTAGGGTACATTTGAGTTAAATTTTTTAAGTTATCATACTAAAATCACTAATTGTTATAAATACATTTTAATTTATGATACAATGTCAATATTGCATATCACAAAATATAAGATTTATGTTGTTAAATATTATTTCATTTAAGCTTTGAAATCTACAAATAATCAGTTTTAAAATATAATCATAAAAAATGAGTATAACTTTTTAATCATATGTATTTTCTAGGATAGTTAATATAGTTTTTTTTTAAAAATCTGATTTAGTCAATATTAAAAAGCATGTCAAGTTTCATTGCATTTAACTATTATCGTTTTCAGAAATAAGCTGAATTAGCACTTTATCTTAAAGTGTAACAGTCCGCGTGATCGATTTACAGCCCGAGTTTGTTCTTTATAATTGTTGGAAACTTACTATAAGCCACAGATCCAGATATGATTAAACTTCGTGTATAAATATAGTTATTGAAAACAAATTGAAGTAAAAATCGGGTATAATTTGCGCTTTACGTCCCCTACGTCGCCAACTAGCGAATTTGATGCGCTTTTTAACGTTTGCTCATTAATTACTCTTTTGTTTTAGCCTTTTCATTGGTCGCTAATTAAGTTTCACTTTGAAATAGCGGAAGACTTTTCACCATGGCCTGTGTGATTTTGAAAACTCGCTAAGTAGGGAACCTAAAGTGCATTTTCACCAAAACTGGTTATCAATAGTATTAATATAGCAACAACTTATAATTTCAATAATTGAATTTAGATTTGTAATTTCATATAGCACATTTATAATTTCTGTTAATCTGCGCTTTAGGTCCTCTACTCTGCCAACTTGGCGATAAATGCACCAAGCTTGGTGAACCAGACGTTTTTATATCTAATGAGCTCTTTATGGCAACAAGCAGCTCATTTTTTATTTTATTTAATTTCAGACAACTGTGTGCCTGCCCGAAGGCATCTACACATTCATCGGAATTATCCAGGTCGCAAATTATTAAATTGAGATTAGATTATCAATTTGAGTTAGAAGATTAGGCAAAAGCCTTGGAGATAATTGCATCTGACATAAAGAAAGCTGCAATTGGTCGGACTTGATTATCTCCAGGAAGATTGTGCGTTTCAAAAAGGTAATTAATATTTCCTGCTCTGCACTTGGTTGCTTGTTTATAAAAGCTGATATTTAATTTGGCTATGTGCTCGGTTAAATTTTCAAGCTTAAGATCTTTTCGGATGTTTTTATTTCTGATGAAATAAGGTGCATTTACCATGTACCGGAGCATTTTGTTCTGCATGGTATTCAGGATATTGGCGTCAACTTGAGTATATGTACACCATGCTGGCGAGGCATAAGTGACTATTGGTCTGATAATGGAGATATAGAGAAGTCTTTTCATTTTAAGCGGTGTTTTAGAGAATTTTCCCAGTAGAGATTTAAGTTTATTATAAGTATACCAAGCTGTAGAAATTTTTGTTTTAATATGCTGTGTCCATGTGAATTGGCTATTTATGTTAACACCTAAATAATTTGCTTGTTTAACAGTTTCAATCATTTGACCAAAAATATATAAATTATTTGTATTAGGATGCTTTCTGCTTCTTCTTTTAATAATGAGTAATTTTGATTTGGATGCATTAATGGAAACTTTCCATTTAGTACACCATTCTTCAATGTCAATAATTTTATCTTGAAGTTTTGAGATGGCAAGATTTGGGTTTTTAGAGCGAACAACAATTCCGGTGTCATCAGCGTAGAAGGCAGTAATACTGTGGACATCATCATTTATTGGAAAATCATAAGTGTAGAAAAGGTAAACCATAGGTCCAAGTATGCTACCTTGCGGGACTCCAGCTTATATACCTCTGGTGGTGGAGAGACAATTGTTGTGTCTAATATGAAATTTTCTGTTCATCAGATAGTTATTTATAATTAAAATGAGGTTTGTTGGTATCCCAATATTGCGAAGTTTATAAATTAGTCCTTGATGCCAGACTCTATCGAATGCTTTTGCAACATCAAGCATAAGAAAAGCAGATTGTTCTTTGAGTCTGAAACCTTTACCGATGAATTCGAAAAGTCGGAGTAGTTGTTTTGTAGTTGAAAGTTCTTGTCTGAAGCCAAATTGTTCAATTGGAATCAGAGAGAGATATTGTTTGAATCTGTTGTAAATAATTCTTTCAAATATTTTAGAAAGTGTAGGCAAGAGGCTGATCGGTTGATGATTTTCAGGAATAGTTGGATCTTTTTTAGGTTTGGGGAAAAGAACAATTTGTGCTTCTTTCCATACATCAGGGAAGTAATTTTTATTAAGACATGAGTTGAAGAGATTTGCTAAATTCTTTAGGTAATTTGGTGGTAGTTTTTTAATCATGAGATTTGAGATTTTTTCATGCCCTGGAGCTTTACGATTTTTGAGTTTGGAGATAATATTAGAGATTTCTTCAATGCTGGTATTTTCAATGGGATAGGTTTGATTGTTATTAATAAATTCTTCATTATTTTGAAGTATATTAGTAGTAAATTCAGGATCACTGGGAGAGATATTATTTTGAAATTGTGATTCCATTACATTTGCAAAAACTTCTGCTTTTTCATTGTCAAAATAAATAAATCCTTGCTGAGTTAAGATCGCTTTATTGATATTACGATCTTTTTAAAGAATTTTGCTCATATTCCAGATAGAGTTATCAGTTGTGTTTAAAGAGGAAATTTTTTCTTCCCAGATAGCAAGTTTATGTGCTTGACATTTATTTTTAATTTCCCTGGTTAAAATATTCATTTTTCTTTTTAGGAGCGGATCTAAGGTTCTTTGAAATTTTTTTATAATTTTGTTTCTTCTTTTAATAGTATGTTTGATATTAGGAGTCAATTGAAGATAGTTGTTGATGTATTTGGTTTTTGTTGTAGAGTCATTGTATGCAGATTGAAGTTCATTTGTCAGCTTAACAATTTGATTATTTATTTCTTCTGTAGAGTTAATAACTTCATAAACATTGTTTTTACGCAGAAGAATATTCTGAAAAAGATTCCAGTCTGTTTTAGCAATTTCAGTAGAGAGGGTTGCAGGTTCGAATCCTGCAACAGCAATGACTGGTATGTGATCTGAGCTCAGAGCAGTTAAAGTATCAACAGCTAGGTTGATGCCATAGTTTGTGATGAAAAAGTCCAGGATATCTGGTCGTTGTTCCGAAAAATTTGGATAATGAGTTGGTGAATTTGGTGCAAAAATATTTAAATTAAAAGAGTGCAATAAGTTGTTGAGAATTTGTCCATTAGAATTATTATATCTGCAACCCCAGGCAGTATGTTTAGAATTTAAATCCCCTGCAATAATTGTTGGGTAATTGTCTTGCAGAATATCTTGAAATAGTTTAACTGGAAGAACCTTAGTCGGTGAGTTATAGATTGAAACAATTTTGAGTTCAATATTGTTTAGGCTGACAATAATGGCAATAGCTTCAGTACTTTGTTCTGAGAAATCGGAATGCAGAGTAGCTGAGATAGATTTTTTAGTAAGAATTGCAACCCCACCGCCAAGGCCTTGAGTTCTATCTTTTCTAAAGATTTTGTAGTTTGGTAGATTGAAGCTTTTATTTCCTGTTAAGTGTGTTTCCGTAATCAGGCAAATGTCAATGTTTTGTTCGGTTAGGAAGTCATTGAGTTCAAGATATTTATGTATGACGCCATTTGCATTCCAAGTGCAGAGAGAAATTGGTGTAAACGAATTATTTTTAAAGTTCATTATTGGATTTAGGTGTGGTGACTGATGTGGCTATAAGGCCAGTTCTAAATGATGAAATTGTTTCAATGAGACCTGATGTTTTTATCCAATTTATTATATCTTTGAGTTCTTCTAATACAGTTTTAGCTTCTTGTAAGTCTGAATTATTTTTATTTTTAAGTACGTCAGCAAAAGATTTATTTGTGATATTTTTATTCACAATTATTCGGTCTTGGAAAGTAGTTTCTTTTTTCTTGATGTTTTCTTCTGATAGTGGATGTTTAGGGCATCCAGAGAAGTTCGCAGTGTGAGGGCCATCACAATTTGCGCATTTTGGAGTTTCATCCTTAGTTTTAGTACAGTCTGATGTGAGATGATTTCCTGCACATTTCACACACTTTGGTTCATGCCGACAGGAACTTTGTGCATGAAAAAAGCTTTGACAACAATGACATTGTGGCGGACCACGTCTGCCTTTATAATGTTCAACAGAAATTCTTAACGACACCAGGAATTGAATATGATATATTTCTTTCGATCTTTCAGTTTTTGGTAAGGTTACCAAGAATAAAGGAATTTTTGTTCTTTCACCATTTCTGTATGATGTGAGTTGCACTATTCTAGTAGCAAGAAAGCCAATTTTGGCTAATTCTTGTTGTATTTCAATTAGGTCAGTATCAATAGGTAGACTTCTGATGACTACTTTGATGTCCTTGTCATCAGGTAGAATGTATGAGTGGAATTTTAAATTATTTTCTTCGAACAATTTAGTAGCTTTTCTGTGCGCTTCTGGAGTGTTTACTTTAATTGTATAAGTGTCTTGACCATTAATTTTGGCTGTGAATTGGTCTGGTATAATGAAATCCAGTAATTTTTTCAGATTTTTCCAGGATATTGCCGGATCTTTCACAATTATAGGAGGAATTTTTGTGGCTTTTTTTATCAAATTGAAATTTATTGTTATCGGGAATATTTTCATTTTCTGTATTATTTGTGGGAATATTTTCAACATCTAACATGGTTATTTCCTTATTATCTAAGTTTTCTTTTGTAATTTCAACATTTTCTTCGTTAAGTTTATTTAACTGTTTTTGAGCAACGTTTTTCTTGAAGCTTTTATTTTTCTTAAGTGTGTGTTTTCGTTTTCTTTTACTGATTTTTTGACAGCCAATAGCGTTCGATTGGGAAGGCGTGACTTCTGAGACAAAACTATTATCAGCAGAATCTGAATCTTTATCCATATAAGTATTTTCCGGGATAATCAAGTCAGTTTTAGGAGAATTTTGATTTCTGTCGAGATTTTTAAAGGCAATGCCTGCAACAATTTGCATAGCTTCCCTGTATAGTTTATTTGTTTGGGCAAAGTCGGGATTGGGAGAGGTCTCCAAGTTTGCAATCTGTTGCATAAGTTCCATATATCTAGAATAGGCCAGTCCTAGTGAATTGTGATTGCTTGCGTAAATCCTATCCGTGTTGGAATCGAAAGTGCAGGATTCCGCAGCCTTGTCTGCTGGCAAAGGCAATCCTGAAAAGGACAAACCGCCAGAACAGACTACAGCTGCCTGTGTTTGAATTTCACCGCCTTCGGGAGGCGGAGAAGAGTCTTCGCTCATACCGAGCTGAAGTGACGAACAGCTTCCAAAAGAGAGAATAGATATGTCAAGATCTAGGCGTCCACGCTGGGCAAACCCCAATCCAAGAATGATATCTGTAGGAAGATCAGAAGAATTCCGATTGCGTTGTTTATGTTTACAACCTTGTCACCACGATTGACTCTGATTGTTTTTGAAGACTGAGAAATTGAAGCAGCTCATTAGACCATAAAGAGCTCTTTATGGCTTTTTCGCGCATGCTCATTAATTGTTTTTTTTCTTTTAGCATTTTCATTGGTCGTTAATTAGTTTCAGTTTGAAAAATCGGTCATTTTCATTAGTTGCTAATTAGTTTAAACCGTTAAAAATCGTATTCCATTATCGCCATGGCAACAGCGTTTTTGAAAACCCGCCAAGTACGGGACCCACAGCACACTTTCGCCAAGTTCGCAGAGTAGGGTACCTAAAGCGCATTTTCACCATAATTTCCATCCAACAGTGACATGAATTTAAAGGAATATTTAAATACATGAAAAATAGCCTTATATATGTTAGCTTCTTTTTGTAGTTCATTATTATATTATTCAATGAAAATAAAATAAATATTTATAAAACAAGCGTATTAGTAACTTGTTACAGCTTCGTGTCGACCTGAGACGAAGGTGTCGTAAATTTGTTTTTCTTGAGAAACAAGTTCATTACCGGTCCCGACAGAGGAAAATTTGTGACATGGATGCTTTTCCTTATTCAGTGATCATGATTATCAAGTGTAATTTTTACAAAAACTACAGTATAGGTTATCAGGGAAAAAGTTTCCTCACGTGACTTTCTCTACCAATCAAAAGCTTAAGTGAAACCAATTTTTAGAATCCGAAAGTGGGATCCGTAATTTGGAGTTATGACGACATATTTGTTTGTAAATAAGTTGAAAAGTCCTTGAGTTCGAAAAGTCTTTTGTGCATTAAGAATATATATACTCTCAAAATATAAAATGAGGCTTAATTTATTGCGATTTTGCCCTCAAAGAAAGTTAGTAATTTCTTATTCCCATAAATTTTTATTTGAGAAATGTTTGTTAAATAACATAAATGTGTATAATTTTATCTTAACATCATCTCATATCAGCAACAGAAATTTGTTAGACTTTTAATTTTAATATTTCAGTCTCATACCCAACTATTTTCAATTTTATATGTACAATTTTATTGTATGAAATTATAACTGACAAAACTATCATGTTTAAACATTTCTTGCAAGAACGTTAAAGGAATGTGTTAAAAATATTGAAATTTTAGATTGTAGATTTTAACAAAAAGCAAGTAATTTCATTTTCACTTTGTTATCCTTATTTTTATATTATCTAAAGTTAAATCTCGGGAGCCTGTAGAACCAACGTAAATCATTATCATATACCTTTTAATGAAAGAATTTTTAATTAAAAAAATATTGATTATAAACTAAAAAATAATAAAATTTAAATTTAAGTTTTTAATTTAACCAACGTAAATGTTTAGACAGTTAAGTTTGCCTGGTTAAGCATTTAATGCTTTGCTTGTCCTTGGTAGAGATCTAAACTTGATATCTAATTTTAATATGAAAATATCAAAGTTCCTAATTCACAAAAATATTGATAATGCATTTATACATAGTTTTGAAACAATTTAAGAATTTTTTATTAATTATATACTTTTTACAAACTCTCGACTTTTAATCGGGAAAAGAAGTCATCTCAAAATGAAACAAATGTTAAACTACTAATTAAAATGAAGGTACTTTTCCATTAAAACTATCATTGACCACATATTAATTTTGATTCATTTACCTCCCATTCTGTTCACAACTGTTTAGATAATTATAGATTGGAATCTAAGTTGGTGTGAAATAAACAGGTTAAAGTGAAGCATGAAATTTCTTATGGCTTTAATGGAATTGTACTGAAGCTTGTATATTATTCAAGCAATAGTATACTTAAGTAAACTCGGTTTCTCTTCTTTCAAAATTACTTTACTTATTTTCAGGTTCTTTGAACAGAGAGAGCGGGAATTCGATAAGCAAAAAGAAAAATTAATTTTGCTGATTAGTTTATTTATTTCTATTAGTGTTGCTTGTTACTATGACAAGAAAGTATCTGGAAAATATGTTCATCCATTCTAATAGTTATTAATATGTTCCTCATATTCATGACAAGTTTCAAAATTTAGTTATAAAAATTTGTAAAAGAAAAAGGAAAAAAGAAATTGAAAAATTATCATAAAAAATCATGGATTATTTTATCAAGTGGTATGTAAAAATATAAATTCAAGTTATGGTAGTTAAAATTTTTCTTTTAAGAAGAATAACTAAACAAAATAACGGTATAAAAAATTTATTTTTTGAAATGTATAATTTAAGTTTTAGTTATATATATATAAAATAGTTTTTCATAATAAGAAATTTTTCTTGTCACAAATGCAAAAATGTATCTACACTAACCTCTCTTAATGTTGAACTGCTAGCTGCATGTCTATCACTCTTGCATTTGGCTCAACATTTCATAGGTTCAATATTTATAGGTTTTTCTCAGGTTTGGAAGTTTATAGAGGTTTGGAATCAATTTTAAACAATAAATCTTGGACTAATTAATCTTCATCTGCAAAAAATAACCACTGAGCAACGAATTACCTATCTAAATATACTTATTTAAAACAATGTATTTTAAGTTTTAACCTCTTTCAAAATAAACTTTAAATTAAAATGATTTCTTTTTGGGATGTTTTAATACAGATGTGTATTTAATGCAATTTACTATAAGATTATATATAACTGGTCTCAATCAAATTTATTCAATAAATAGCCTATTTATCGACTGGTTAAATTTATATTTTTTTAGCTTTGATATTGTGCAGAATTCTCAGTTAAAAAATATTTTTATGATCCCTATTCTAATTTTGGCTGTATCCCAGTGTACAGTACACTATTTTTATACAATTAATACAATTATACAATATACAATTAATTTAATTATATAATATAAAATTATATTTTTTTATAGAAATAATATAATTTTATACAATATTATATACAATTAATTAATAATTGTATATATGCGTACCGTTGTATATATGCGTATCGTACAAGGAGCGTACCGTTCACTGGGAATTAACCCTATTTTTTTCTATTGTCTATAATTAATCATATTGTTTTAATAAAATTATTTATGCATTCATCAATAATATGTTAATATTGTAAGTTATTATGATATACATGCATACAATCCTAGACTATAAATTTCATAAAGGTTTTTTGTTTCATTATGCTGTATTTAGTTATTGTGATAAAAATATTTTTTTTTGGTTAATTCCCAGTGAACGGTACGCATATATACAATTATAATTAATTGTATATAATATTGTATAAAATTATATTATTTCTATAAAATAATATAATTTCATATTATTTAATTATATTAATTGTATATTGTATAATTAAATTAATTGTATAAAAATAGCGTACCATACACTGGGTTACAGCCTTTTTTTTTTATCATGGTAATTTTTTATGTTTATCTGTGCCCCTCATTCATAATTCTAAAAATTTAGTCGCACAACAGGCCAAGACCTACAGTGCCCATTCTGACCAAAGGTCTCACAACTCTTTTATTTTCTTATAATATACAAATGCTGTGATTTCATTTTATAACGGAAATTAATAATTGTGGTATCATGCAAATGTAAAATCACAAATTGTAGAATATCCAAATTTTAGCTGCTAATGTTCCATCAGTGATGTTGTTAATTATTAACTTTTTCCTATAATTCCTATTTATCTATGTTATTACTGATATATTATATATATTCCAATATCTAACTAAAAACTTTTATTCTAGAATTACAGTATTCATATGTTCAAGTTTTCTTAAAACATATAAAAATGTTTTTATATTAATATTTTAATAAATAATTTCTCACATAAAAATTAGTATTCTGATCCATGTAAATATTGTCTAGTTAGACTATACTTTAGGATGCCCCTTTGATTCTCGCTAAGTTGTGATCGTGTTTGATCGCCAAGCTAGGCAAAACTCAATCTTATTTTGATTGCAACAGAGCAATTGATTGTTCTATGCCAGCAAAAATCATCAATAAAATCATTATTATTACATACCCAAGGCAATTATTACCAGTGAAACTGGCATGATTGAATTGCTAAAACTATTGTAAAACAAAATACTAAGTAATTTAAATTAAATAACTTTTATTAAATTTTTATTCTCTGAATTCTATAATATTATCATGGTTCACATACAGAACTGACAATTTTTTCAATTAGTATTTATTTTCAAGGATGCAGTGAGATTTTTCAAGGATATCTGTTAAATGTCTATTTTAAAGCAGTTTCTTATTAGCATTACATTGTCCTCATAATAAGATGGTGTTAAACTCAATTTTTCATAAGTTTAAAACATTCTAACTGATAAAATAGTGCCAGATTAAAAGTATTTACGATTTACGATAAAAAAATAATTACCATTTAAAAATATATTTTAAGGTTTTCAAATTAGTAAGTAGGGAAATATTTTTCAATCCTGTAATCTAATTTATTTTTGTTTTCAAAAATTTTATTTTAATTATTAAAATAGACCTAATTGCTAAAATTTCATTATAGTTATTTATAATAATAAAATACCAATAGAAATATTTATTTACTTACATTTTCATTACAAGATAAAGACCCTTAAAGTTTTTAACTCTTTTATATATAATGGTCAGTACAGACACAAAAATGACTACATTTCATTTTAAATAACTATAAATGATTCTAATATTAAATAAATGTTTTAGGAATGAGTATGCATACACATTCAGCAATTTCACCCACAAATGCACACCGAAAAACCAAATTAATAAATATCCCTGAAATGATTGAAATTAAAACAACTTTAATTTAAAAAGTTTTGGGACTATTTTTTTTAATTTATTGCAATGTAAATATAGAATAAATGATAACTATCTGACATAAAATTACTTCATAGCACTTTAAAGGAAATAAAACACTTAAGTGATCATTAAATATAAAAAAGGATTATAAAGAACATGACAAATTAATATTTATTGATGTTTAATAAACAATGGTAAATAAAGTGGCAACAAAAACTTTAATTTTGAAAGTAATATAAAAATGAATTTTCACCTTTTCCTTCAATACTTTTTTCCCAGAAAAAATGGTACAACAGATAAAAATAGAATAAGAAAAACAATATAAAAACATGTTTTTACGTTTATAGTTTTGTATTATTAAGATATTAATGTAAAATTTAAAATGAAACACCTCAAATTACCCCCATAAAATTGTAATTTAAAAACAGGATTCTTTGAATAATAAAATAACAGATATTGTGAAATAGGCTAAAATATAATTCTTTCGTTTCTATTGCTCAAATCATAGAGATTTCATAACAAAATAATTGCACTAACAAATTACAAAAATAGAAAAAATTATTTAATCTTTCAGTCAATATTATTTTCTATTGCTTTAATTTTATTTACTGATTTCTCTTTCTTCTGAAGTAGATCTTCTCAAATGATTACATTGCATCTTAGAGTTACAATATGTCACTATGTGGCTTTTTCTACAAGTTCATCCATGAACATAATGTAACTTCCAGGCATCTTATTTTTTGTTCTTACATTTCATTAAAAGTCAGATTTTTTTCTTCTATTATGATAACACTTTATTGTCTTCTAAAATGTAATGTTTTATTACCTAGCATTTGAAATATAAGTAAACACAGAAGACTGCAAAATTAACATAATTCAAGTAGTCATTAAATTCCATGAGCATCTCCTTGATTTCTTTTTCTTTGAACTATATTCCTCCAAATATTGCAATTAATGTAAATTTTTAATAAGCCTATACTGAAGTGTGAATGCTTTTAAAGTAACTGCATTTTTATTGGGAAATTTTTGCAACCAATTTTTAAATCTAAAAATATGATGATCAATATAAATTTTTTAAAACATTCCAGAATGATCCTTTTTCTGCAGAAAAAACTAGTTTTGATTTTAAATTGGTTTGTGAATTTTAGAATAATACTCAAAAGTGTTTTTTAAAGAAAATTATAAAGAATAAGAAATTTAAATGCTTTACTATTTTTTAAAAAAATAATCTGGAAACTTTTTCAAATACTCATCAAGGTTTTTATAAAATGTATGAACCATGATATTATAACCTTAAATTTACAAGGTCACCTGATCTAAATAGTCAAAGTGTGATAACTAACTACTACTAATTTAAGTATTTTTGGTTCAAATACAAATATTTCTTTGCCCATTCATAATCAATTTGATTTCTTAATAGGTTTTTTTATATTTCCCTTTATTACAAAAATATAAGTGTACATTATAAAATTAATAAAGTTAAATGTATATTTTCTGAATATTTAATATATATTCTATGATCTTATTAATTACTCATATAACATTTAATTGAACTAACAACTACTTTGTAAGACAGTATTTAATTGGTGCTTGGCAATATATACAATGATTGATTTTAATAAAGTTTTTATGATATTTTTTTAAAACTTATATGTAACCATTTAAACCTGATAATAATTTACATGCAGAATATTGACCATGAATAATCTTAGATTAAATATATTATAAACTTTTTTGATCAATTTCATTTACATTGTGTAGTTATCAAATGTAACTATTTTTTGGTTAACATTTTAATTTAATAAATGGCATAATTTAATTTAAGGTATATTTAGAATTTCAAAATTAAGCCTATTAATAATTTAAATATAATGCTATTTATATCCCTTATCATGCAGAAATTATTGAATAATAAAAGCTGTATTAAATTACTTTGTTTATCTGGTAAATTAAAATAAAAATTGAA